>CM076970.1:34271427-34496427 GCA_039105355.1 Benthosema pterotum
GTAAACGTGAAACCGCGTTTAATGTAATCCTCGCGGTACAGTCTGGCCAGCCTTTCTTAGTTGGTGTCGCCGTTGCTCCTTCACTGGCCGGCGGTGAAGGGCTGTTTGCTGTGCCGTCGTCAGATGAAGATTCGGCGGCGCTGTGTGCGCCGCGGCGGGGCAGCGCTGCGGGATCTGGTGGTGGTGCCTTGGGCTTGAAGGGACCGAAATGTAGCGTCTTCTGGATGCATCTCCGTTTGGCTGCTAGTTCCATGTTGTACAACCCAGTGCAACTGATAAACTAAGCTTGTAGCTGGGATATTTACAGTAAAGTTGTTCCATAGTGACAAAGACATTCGCATTAACATTTCTATTGTTAATGATGAGCCCTGTGACGCCCGGCCGTCATTAGCATGTTGTTTTTCTCGCACCTTAGAACAATGGACTGCAGTATCAATTGGTTTCGGGGTTTGCTAAGGAATTTGATGGGCAATTCTCACGGCACGGTTGGCCTTGCCCCAAGTCACGGTAAAGTGACGCGGCACGGTCGTTGGGAATGACTGGCTTAAAGTGCCTAGTGAGAGTGATTAGCTGCTACTCCACCAGACACCAGTTAGAGAGAACCAGCTCATTGGCTGCCCACTTAGTTCTCTTAGAAATGAGGGTAGTCGGCGACTCGGCCGGTTGTCCATAATTTGAATTCCAGGTAGTTGCCGACCCAGGTTGACTCTCATGCTTTGCTGGCAGGACCAAGGGTGAAAGTGCTGTATGTAGAGATTTTAACAACGGACACATCAAAACTCGGTTTAATTTCATAACAAACCCTTCCAATGTCAGGCCTAAAGGTTGTGTCAACCCTCCAAAACGTGTGGTAATGGATAGGGTTGTCGCTCATGAGTCGTCATACCATTGCCACGCTGCCGTACCAAAACTCCCCAGGATGCATATAAAAGTGTGTTTGTCATGGTTATTATCATTAGTAGTAGTAGTAGTAGTAGTAGTATTTGTACCTGTGTACCTGTGTTTGCTTCTGGTGGTCCTGCTGTCACTTCTCATTGCTGGGTCTCCATGCTCCCTCCACCTCCCCTAAGTGTCTCAAAACGTTGTCTTTAACCACATTATCTGCTACTTCAACTCCCTCTAATCTCTTCTGATTAACATCTGAGTAATTGCTTGTTGCATTGTGCTTCATTTATTTTTTAAATTGAATTCTCCAACTAAAGTTGCCAGCGTATTCATTTCCACTCAAGTTTGTTTTCTTTTCTTTCCCTGTAGAAAAGACTCATAATTTGAACCAATTAAAAATAACTATGACAACTGACAGTCTGTTATCAGCCAACCAGAAACAGTTTTTAATTGAATCTGTCGTAGCCTGCCTACTGTATGCCGTAATGTTTTTGCATACTGCATAGTCTATAACCGATCAACCAACTGCAAAGTGACCTGAGCTGTGAAACCAGCCTCCAAAATGGGAGGACCCGTGCTTTCATGACATTTGTGTGTTTTCTATTCACTTGTTCATTAAAGTCCAGAATGAGAGGTCTGCTCTTGTTGTGAGTGTTTTTGCAGGGCAAAACTAATGTTCACACTGGATTCAGCCTCATAACAACCCCCTTTTGGACATGGAGTGGTGTCCAAAAAAATGCCATAACCCTTTGTAGATTATGTTCTGGTTCTTGGTGTGTGTTTGTGGCAGGTTGTTTACATCCAACATGATAGGAGCGGCTATCAGGCACAGTGCATGTAACTGTGTGTGCGTGTGCTTGGTCGATATAAACTAGAAAGGCTCCTCCCAGACTGCTTTTTGGGGGAATACAGCATCCATGGAGGCGTCTGCCCCTCCATACGATCACTCCGATGTTATGGGGACATTATTTACGGACCATCATCCGCTCTAACGACAAAACACACCATTTAAGCTGACACAACATCCGGTCGCGGTGCTTTGTAAGGGTACATCGGTACAGCAGTGGGCAGAGAATGGCGATCCGGTTTATTCCAGCCCCTGTGCACCCCTGGGCAGGACCCAGAAATAGTACATATTAGAAAAAACAAAACAAAACTACTCAGAAAGAAAGAATATCCTATTCTTTCCACTTCATGGTGTCATACAGCTTTCAATGCCTCTCACCTCAATCATTCGTTCTCCACCTCGTTCCGACATGCTGGACTCCCTCCGGTACATTCATCTGTAACCCCACTATGCACTTTGCTTTTCAAATAACGCTTTCAATGGACCCAATCTCTCATTAAATATTCTCCCCAGGTCTGCCCGAGTCTCTCTCTCTTTCTCTCTGTCCATTCAGATTCACTTCTCATCCCTCCAGTGGTATAGTCATCTCCTGTCAGAGCCTCATTGACCTCAATTGACACTACACTGCCATTCAGGCCCTTTCCACCACAAATTATCTCTCCACCTTTGTTGAGCATTAACTGGCCGATTCATACTCGGTGTTGGGTGAAGAGGCTAGAGGTGGGCACCTTTTTGGTGTTTTTTTTGTGTTTTTTGACGGCTCTCATAGTCCAACACTTTGCTCATAATTATCTCTTACCTCCATGGCCAACAATTCCTCAAATTTGTTGATTTCCCCCCCTCTATTCTGTCCTTTCGGGTCTCTTTTCTATTCCTTTCCTGTCTGTTATTTAATTCATTTTGTTCTCCTGGTCCCTCCGCTGCCCTTTTTCGCGAGTTTGTTGTTTTATGTACAGGAGTTTGCAAAACCAAGTGGGGCCTAGTACCCACCCAACTTTTACACCATATTGCCTGGAGTCAATCAGCCGCCATAAAAACAGGGAGTAGGGCTGCAGAGAGCGGTGGTTTGTTCTTCACTGCAAATCAACTAGGTCCACATTTGTGTGTTGGTGTGCACACAACCACGCGTGTGCATCTGCTCAAACACACAGGTGGAATATATTTACATCCTTAATTTGTGTTCAGCGAATCTTTGAGCAACTTCTCCAGACCTCATATTTATTCCAGGCCATTTTGAGTCCTATTTTGTCTGTTTCTATAGCATGGGGATTCAGATGTGTAATGGAAGGAGAAGAAAGGAAGGAAGGGTGCGGGGCATGCTCGCTGGCTGCTTTAATTAGTGTTTGAAGTCTTTTGAAGCCTTGGTGATGAGTCATTGGACTTTTTTTTAGCCATTATAGTAGCATACATGACAACCATAACATTCATTTTCCTAGCATCATGACTTTTAACAGCATGGTTTTCTAATGCCAACCTGCACATTCTAACCTTTTTCTTCTTCTTTTTTGTTTTTTAATACAATTTCATACATTAAGTGTGTCAATACTAACTTGTTTAATTTATTATTATTATTTATATTATTATTATTATTGTGAGTTATGGTTCATTGGTTGATTTGTCATTTCTCTGACATTCTCTAAGCTCTGTGCATTACTGCAGATCCCAGTTTACACAAATTGGGTCCACCCTTTCCTTTACCTGGTTCATTTTCACATACAGTAGCTTTGTTTAATTGGACTGGCTGCAGATTAGTATGCGTTGATGGATTGATTCATGCATTCATCCATTCATTTACTATATATTGTTTGCTGCAAACGCTGATCTAAAAGGATAACCGCAAAAGGTCCTGAGGATTTGTTTCCAGAGGTCCCATGATACGGTAGTAGAACAAACAATTAGGAAGGTTTTACGACGTGTTTCAACTCTGCCAACCAAGCCAAAGCTATTGGGAATTCAACTGGGACAGGAAACCGGTACATATGCTGCTTTCTGAACAGCCCCGGACTGCAGTTACGTGCAGAGCCTATATTGGCTGCATGCAACGGGAAATGCTCATTCTTCATCTCCATGCGTGTGTGTGTGTGTGTGTGTTTGTGGGTGTTTGCAGTGCATGGGATATGGGAGGAATGGTCGTCATGGAGTCTGTGCTCTGTGACCTGTGGGCGGGGCTCCAGGACTCGAACCAGGAAGTGTGTGAACGGAGGAGGCGTGGCCTTGGCTTGTGGAGGGCCCAAGACGCAGACCAAAGCGTGCAACATAGCCGTGTGTCCTGGTTAGTACCATGCCCCATTTACATGACACACTCTTTTGTTGCTGTCTTTTTCCGTCTCCTCATTCTGTCTATTATTCTCTCTCTCTCTCTCTCTCTCTCTCTCTCTCTCTCTCTCTTATGGATTAAACCTTATTTATTTATTTATTTGGGGGGGTGTTCTGCATGCCATATCTCTCATACTGTACATGCTTTTCCATGCATATGCATTCCAATGTTATGTTATGCTGCTGACTAACCTTTCTCTACTACTATCTATCATTCTGTCAGTCACTTTTACGTTGATAGCACGTCCACTACAGCCCTTGTCTCCCATACTTATTCATTTAACCATTACTGCCTTCAAATGGAGCTTTCATGAACCAAGTGTTTGACCTTTGACCCTGTGGTCACGCTATCACTCCATTCCCATATTGATCGCACGGTCTTGTGCTTCCATTCTGGCTGACCCCGGCTGGGCCCCATGGAAACCCTTGGCCATTCAGGTCTGGGTTGGGGGCTTTGATACCATGGTTGGCTTAATTTGGATTGCCGTGACCCGTGTGTGGTTCTGCCAGAGTGCAGCGCTCTGTCCAATTGTCTGGCTGAGATTACCTGTTAGGGCCTACCTTGTCACGAGGAGCAATAAGTCGCCGCGGCGCGTATACGCGGCTCCCATTCCATTATGCTGTCAAGTGGCACCTCCTGGCAGCTACGCTCCAATTTGGCTGTGAAAGACGGTCCGCCCCGAAATGTCTTCATCAGTTCATGCCATTTAGAGTGGAATTGGGCCGAACGGCGGGCGAAAATGAGGTCTCATCAGAGTAGGCTCTGAAGAAAAGCCTTGGGGGAGGTTTGTGTGACACGGACTAGGCAGCCTACACACCCCCGCAAAGCAGCTTGCACAGTGGAGTCACAGGTGACCGCGCCGCAGTGTGCTCAATGTGTTTATAAGATCATGTGGGTTTTGGAAGAATTTCTCACAGGGCTTTCTTTGACTTTAGAGGGGAAATTACAGGTACGCTTTTGGTTATGCATGTGGTATATAGCAGGGGTAGGTGCCAAATTTGGCATTTCACACATCCTAAAAGAAAATATTTCTAAAGAAGAGAAAACATAAAGGTTGCTGTGTGCATGGACAACCAAAACAGATCTAATATCAAGAAAATAATAAAGACATGGCACTTCATCTCAAAAAGGTTGCATACCCTTCATATATACTGGAGGCTACTATGTTTTTTTTCCCTATTATTATTCTGGTAAAGTATAGGAGAAGAACATCTCTTGCAGGATTGCAGTGGTTGATGAGGATTGAGGATGCTTTAACCACTATTAAAGCATTATAGGCAAAAAGAGGAACATAGTGTGTGTGTGTGTGTGTGTGTGTGTGTGTGTGTGTGTGTGTGTGTGTGTGTGTGTGTGTGTGTGTGTGTGTGTGTGTGTGTGTGTGTGTGTGTGTGTGTGTGTGTGTGTGTTTGTGTGTGTGTGTGTGTTAGGATATCTACTTTTATATTTACAGTGTGTATTCCCAATTCCCACTATGTGTTCAGTATTCATGCATTCATACATTACTGCATGTAGAGTGTGTTCACAAAAGCAGTTTTGTATGAATTGAATTTTATTGCGCATCTTAACTGCCTAGGGCATTCTAACATGTGTTCTCTCCCTCCCTAAATTATTCTGCCGTTTAAGAAGGTTTCATTGAATTAAAAATACAGTGAATTGACAAATAGTTTCATGCAGGCAACATCCATCCATCCATCCATCCATCCATCCATCCATCCATCCATCCATCCATCCATCCATCCATCCATCCATCCATCCATCCATCCATCCATCCATCCATCCATCCATCCATCCATCCATCTTCAACCACTTATCCATAGTTGGGTCTCGGGGGGCAACAGCTCCACCAAAAAGCTCCAGGCTTATGTCTCCAGGGCAACATTAGTAACTTCCATGGGGGATTCCGAGACTGGCCAGTGTGTGTTTCCTCCAACTGCTCTTTGCTCTGCCCCGGGGTCTCCTCCCAATGGGACGTATCGCAAGAACCTCCCTGGGGAGATGCTTGAGAGGCATCCTAACCAGATACCTGAACCACCTAAGCTGGCTCCTTTCCAGGCAAAGTAGCAGCGACTGAACTTCTCACCTTTTTTCTAAAGGATATGCTAGCCACCCACTCTGAGAAAAGTAATTTCAGCCGGTTGTATTCACTACCTTATTATTTTTTTCACAACCCACCCTTGACTGTAGTTGAGAAGCAGGAATGAGAGCATCGCCTTCTGGCTCAACTCTCTTTTCATCAGTGTATGCAATACAGCCCATGCTGCACTGATGAATATACAGCATATATTCAATGGATTTTCTGTCTTCTGCCATTTTTTTCTGTGTCTGGGAAGCTTTTTTGAGCTGCAATGAAAACAAGCAAAACAGTGACATCTGCTGCCAGATTCCTATGGTATATATGGGATTTGCTGAGTGACATCACAGTCTTCAGGAAAATCTGCGAGAAAATCCCAGTCCACAGAAAATCCAATTGGGTTTTGTGTGTGCAATTGGTCTCAGATAATCTAAAAGAAAATAAAGAATACTTTTGTTTAATGTCACAATCCCTTTAAGAGAAAACTACATATACTGTACCTGTACATATTTTGGAGCATTTAGAAGTCATCTTGCAAAGAGGATGAACACATTTTTGAACATTGGCTCTTACCACAGCCAGGTATACATGGGAGGGTGGATGGGGACATAGAAAACATTTGGCTGAGGTGGGGTAAGCTTCCTGACGTGTTAAAATTTCCCCTGGGCTGATAATAAGCCTGATGGTCCGTGGGAAGTAGCTATTTAGCAGCATACCGCTGGTGGTCTTTTGGCTGCCGAAATGCCAACTGGCGTGGTTAGTTTTGCAAGCGGGTACTAATAACAATGGCAACAGAGACATTTCACTTGCTAAAGCCATGTCCAGGAGAAGCCAGAAGTGCCTACGGCTTCTGATTGCTTACGGAAATAACTGAGCTCCATAATGGTTTAACGTCATAATCCTAGGTCAGTTTTTCACAACACTGTAAGGCTCTTTCTACCTTTTACCGCATGAAGGCTTTTGAAAGCAGCAGATAAAAGAAAAGCTCAGAAGACTCTCTATGAAAGATTTATGGAAATAAAAAAAGAAAGCCGCTGACAGAAATAGAATGTCGTCTTCGTAGAAGGTGAATTTGCTGTTGTCACGCTTCACAATAGCATATGGCGTCATATCGAATTGAAGACATAATCACAAATACTAGCCAAGTTGTTTTGTCAATTTCCACACACTTGCATTATGCATGATGCACTAAGCATGCACCACGCACGCACACAAAATATATAACCTGTAAACCAGACCAGACTGCATATCTTTTTTTATTCAGTTCAAATAAAATAGAGACATTTCGCTTCTCTCTCTTTGCCCTCTGGGATTCTTCAGCCATTCTGTGTTTTTTTTTGGGAGCAGCGATGAAGCGAGAGGGAGCTGTATATGGGTTTGGGAGTGCAGCTTATAAAAACAGCCGTGTGTGTGTGTGTGTGTGTGTGTGTGTGTGTGTGTGTGTGTGTGTGTGTGTGTGTGTGTGTGTGTGTGTGTGTGTGTGCGTGTGCGTGTTTGCGTGTGTGTGCGTGTGTGCGTGCGTACGTGCGTGCGTGCGTGCCCGCGTGCGTGCAAGCTTGACAGTGAATCTATCGCAGCTCATTGGCAGTGCTTTTGGGAGTTCAAAGGCAATGGTCCTTTGAAATGATGAACACCAGCACAGACCTCATGACAGAGGAGTCCCATGCTTACAGCTTTGATGGTGCTGGTGTATGTGTGTAACATGCAAATGTGTGTGTGTGTGTGTGTGTGTGTGTGTGTGTGTGTGTGTGTGTGTGTGTGTGTGTGTGTGTGTGTGTGTGTGTGTGTGTGTGTGTGTGTGTGTGTGTGTGTGCGTGTGTGTGCGCGTGTGTGTGCGTGTGTGTGTGCGTGTGTGTGTGTGTGTGTGTGTTGGGGGGGTCGCTATGTACACATAGCTGCCATACTTGTCTATGAAGCAGCTGATATGATACAGCTTGCTATATATAGTGGTCCATTTTTCCCTCTTATCCTCCCTCTTTCATCTTGTTTTTGACAAATTCGAATTAATTAGAATTAAACACTATCACTGTTGAATTAATCCTTTCACCTTCTCACCAGCTCCTCACTCGTGTAGAGGAATGCATCACACCCATATGCATGCATGCACACACACACACTTGCGCGCGCGTCTGTGCACACACAAACATACCATACATGCGCACGCCACGTGTGTGGGAAGTGTAGTAAATGCTAATATGACAGGCTTTACTTCAAAAAAAGACACATCAATAAGAAGCGAGGGAAAGAGAGCGAACAGCAGCCATGCATAAATGATGGGATCATATCTGGGTTGTGTTATTGATGATGTCAAGTGTATACAGTGTATACTCGCGGAGGTCTGCATGGGTAGGCAGAGAGCCTGGCTGGAGCGAGCCAGCAAACATGCCGACGGATCCAAGTTTCTGCGAAACCCGGGGCAACCACGTGAACCGCAACACACATCCATACACAAGGCTTATGTTTGGGCTTAATTGCAGATGGTGTTTTGCAGAAATGACAAATTGGTGAGGTGGCGGAGGGTGCAGGGTTGTTGGCGGGAAAAAAAAGTCCCTTCCATACCAGGGAACGGTTGTGCTACAGTATATAGCTTCACAACCGTTACGCAAATAACAGACGCCTCCACTGCAGTTATATTATTACACTGCAATTATCTCGTGCACATGTTTGTTTTAATGACAGTGGCAGTTGGCCTTGTCGCTAAACATGTTGGACTCGTGTTTGCCTCGTGTTTGCTTCCCTTAACGGTTTTAGTAATGAACTTGTTTGCTTGAGTCTGAGGTTTTGATGTCGCTAATGACACTAATACAATGCGTTTGACTTGCTGAACTGTACAAGCCTTTCTCAGTCTGCCAGCATGGCTTGCTGCCAACAAGAACCATAGTATGCCGATTGGCTACTGACTATTTATGTTACAACCGTTAAATAGCCCTATGTTCTGATAGCAATAATTTACTATTGCTGTGCTTCAATATACAGACAACACATTTTCAGGTTGGTGCACCAATTTTAGGATGATGATGGGATAAACAACACTGATTTAAGGGTACAGATTTAGGTGAAACAAAGCTAATGAAACGGTCCTCTCTCCTGAAAAATGTATTTATTCAAGAGGTATAGGGAGACACCTGTTACTGAACAAACACTCAATACAAATATGATTACTGTCTGAATATAGCTTTATGCTTTTTGCTTGTTGTTTGTTTGTTGTTTACATAAAACCTTTTGTTACAACCAAAGATATATTGTTTGTTCAACAGCTCCCTGGTTCATATACAGTAGTTGTTGATGCAGAAAAGAGAGAGGGCATTCTTTTTTTCCCTGCATGGAGTTTGTAACCCTGTCCTGTTTTTTTTTGAACAAGAGGCAGTGTTTATCACATCTAATGGTATTATAACTTACATAAAGGTAGGGGTATGTGGATAACAGCCAGAAGAGACTAACATCAATTTTAAATGCCAAAGTTCTTCTTAACTCAGGGGAAAAGGTGTGTACCAGCCAAGAAGTTTAATATCTGCCCATAACATAATAATGCTCTATAATTCAATAAAAATGAAATGTAATAAAATTCCTTGCAGCTACATATACTGTATATATACTGTATATATATATATTTTTTTTTCCCCTGGATGGCAGCAGCTATTCATCCAAACCCATGTATGGACAGACACACACCCCACATTCAGACTGTATTGGCGTCTCACGTTGGCATCAAAAATGCAATGTTTGAATGAACATTGCATTTCTGGTTACACCAGACTCAATTCCCTTCAATTCCTTTTGCCCCCCTTACCCCATAAGCCAATTTATACATTGCTATATTTGATGGTGCCTTTCACAAAAGGCCCAACCTTTGGGGGGCGGGCAAGGGGGGGATCTATAAGTTCACAACGTGACACAGATGTGTCAGATGTGGGTTGTGAGCTTATATATTGGTTATTTTGGAGACTGAGCATAAATTTGGCATTGGGCTATAAGTATAACATAGCTGTTCATATACATTATTGGGAGGAGAGATGCTCATAATGCTTTATACAGGTGGCTCTGGCCAAGCATATTGATTGGTTGAGAAAGGCTCTCTAGCTGTGCTCAATTTAAATATGCCTCCTCACTCCGTACTGTAAATGGCACTCTGCTATTACAAGCAGAAGTTATCAACATATTATTGTGTTGTCAATGTGCTAGACAGAAAGGTCCCGAGCTTTCCCCATTAAATGTCAAAATGTTTAGATTTTGTTGAATAGCATATTAAAGACATTCGCGATATTACACTCAAGCGTGTTCTTTAGTGCCGTTAGCCCTTTGGTTGTGTAATATATTGCTTAATGCGAGCACTTTACTCTGAGCTTGCACACGCATTGACACCGCCTGTCAAGCGTACCTGCCTTCACAGTGGGAGAAGAATCTCTCTGTTTCATTATACCATCTCCCTATCTCCAGTTATTATTCCTCTGTACTGCGTAGCCTCATCTGCATACATATACTGACTCTCGTCTGGCGTGATTTTGCAGCTCCCATCAGCTCTGCTGTCTCCTCCAAACGTCACAAACTAAACACCTCTTTTCTCCTGACACAAAACTATACATTGCAATCCTGCTGTACTATACACAACCTCACTGTGCGATCCGTCAATGCATATTACACAACCCTACCATACAGCAACTCATACTCTATAGCAGCAACTTTTTTGATACCAGGGCCCACTATTTATTCAAAATGTGAGCCACGGACCACCATCTGATGACGTATTAGCCCCACAGAACCCAAAACTAAAGATTTATTTTGTTTTTGTCCACAATTCCAGGCTGGATTTGGGAAACAAAACAGTCAAACATACAGATCTAAATGAGCATTAATCTTCGAGATTCTCTAGTTGTGTAGACTAGGGCTAATTCAGATGATGAATATTTTAACTCTTGAGACGTAAACATTTTTACACTCTCAAAGAGTTACACCTGGTTAACCAACCTTACATCATTTAGCCGGGGACCACCTGGAACTCTCTCAAGGACCACTGGTGGTCCCTGGACCACCTGTTGAAAACCCCTGCTCTATAGTATCTATAATTTCTACAAGCTTACAGTGTCGCTTTGCACCACATTGCTAGCTTGCAGTTTTCATTACTACTTAAACTTCTCTTTGGAAAGTATTTTGATATTATTATTACCCTTATTATTTATGAAATAGATGTTTGATTTTTTTTTTTTTTTTTTTTTTTTAATCTTTTGAAATACCTTTAATAATGGATGCGGACCCACTGTTTGCGAAACAGTGGTACTGTAGTAGTGTACAGGTACAAGTGGTACTGTACAACCCTACTGTATAACCAACAACAGTTGAGTACAAAACTCTACTGGTTAGCACTACTCTAAAATAATGTATATGTAGACTAGACAGTAGTTGTGGATAGAGTTGAACTTCATCCCACTGTGCAATTACTCCATCACTGTTCTAATTCCACCATTCCCTTTAGAACATTTTACAATGACAATCGTCAGATGCATGAATAAGGTCGTTGACTGAAATGTTGCTATCAAACATTATTTCATTTTATCTCTTCACTGAGCAAGTGAAAGCGGTCTGTGGCCATTTTTGATTCCTTCCTTGATCTATGACAATGACAGTATCAAACGAGTTGATCATCAACAGAAAAAGGGACCCATTAGTTGCATAAAAAAGTAGATCAAAAGGTTTGTTCTGCACATCAAAAAGGTTTGCTCTTTCAAAATGCCTCTCTTCTGAATTTGGTTTCCATATTCCATTTGACAAGTCAATTTACCACCGACTGTGCAGCCTGCTCCCCCTCCCACAGTATTTGAACGCATCTGTGTCTATTGCTTCTACTGAAATAAAATTTATTCAATAATGTTTGTCTTTTCTTTTACAATGTGGCAACAGTACACTCCTAATACACCAAAGTCGATTTTGAAAGTCGGATGATGAAATGTAGTGTTTAATTGCAATGAGCAAATTGGTATGGGACATTTTATTAAAGAAAGTTATGGGAATGTAATTGAATGCACTCTGTCTGAACTTTTGGATTGGTTTACAACAATGCATGAATGGAATCTTAATCAGGCATGGCAGAATGGAGTGGAAAGTCGAAATGTACATAGCGTTATATCCACAGTGTGATAATTGTGTTGGTCTATTGCTATTTATGGTGACAATCTAGTAGTCTCTGCAGCCTCTTTTGATTCGTTTCTACATTGTAACACGCCAGCGGTGTGAAACAAGTCTGCGGTGTGTTGTGGTACATAAATGAGACTTTTCTTCTCTGGCGTCCTCTCTGCCTCATGCCCTTGTTGTTACGTGACAGCTGATTCTGTTTTCTGTCCCCTCTCTTTTTCAAACCTCTTCTTTACCATGTCTTCCATTCCATTTCTTTATCACTCTCTCTCTGCCTCTCCACCCCTCTGTCCCTGTCTCTCTGTCTCTCTCTACCCACCCCTAGTGGAAGGTCAGTGGTTGGAGTGGTCCCCTTGGTCCTCGTGCAGTGTGACGTGCGGCAAAGGAACGCAGCAGAAGATGAGGAAGTGTGGCTCTTCTGTGCTCAGTTGGGCCGACTGTAAAGGCTCCCATCAGGAGACCAGAGAATGCATCAACCCTTCGTGTGGTAAGAGTAAGACATGCTGTGCCTGCAATATGCCTTCTTATGATGGGACCTACAAGATCTACAAGATCACAATTCATTGTGAAGCGTTATGGGCTTGTAGATTGGTTGATTCTGCACTAGTCCCGGCTATATCCAACTTTGTGGGTCTGCAAACACAAATATTGAAGGCAAAAGTGAGGACAGATTGTCATTAGTCAGTTAGATTGTGTGGGATATTGTGCCAATAGTTGAGAATTAAATGATGTATGATGACGTATGATGATAAGAACATCCATCACTTCACATGGCTGTGATTTTTTTTTTTTTTTTTTTTTTTTACTAAAAATACAGTTGCTGTAAACCCAGTGTCATGATATTTTGACTCGCCATTGGTGTGCCTTAGGTGCAAAAGGTGACCTCTAAAGGTTTTCCACTTCCACACACTACTCATCCATGTTTAGTTCAGACAACAGTGAGCTTCGGGTTGTTCGCTGATTTGGTTTTCCACACCATTCTTTGGCTGGCACTATTGTTGTTCTTTGCCACAGACAGTGCATGGCATTACACCACTTTCTCAGTTTATAATTCAGCCTTACATCCTTGTACTTCTGTTGGCTGATTATTTGACAAACAGAATATTTTCCCTGTCTAGTACACACTGGTCTACCCTTAGGTTCTCCTCGGGACTGTGCTCTTTCCCCACTTTAATTTGTCTTTTTGTACAAATGGCTTGAACATAGATGATGGTAAGAGAACTTGGTGTGAACATTTTCAAAAATGTATTTGTAAAAAGTCAAGCCAAATATTTGTTTTTTCTTCCACACCAGTAATTCACCATGGTAGCTCCATGATTGCAAACAAACAGTTGTGAGTAAAACATGAAGCCATTATGCCCAATGGAAGTTGCCAAGGTAGTTGCATTGGTGCGGCTTGAGCTTTAAGGAAAGAAGCACATTCTTTAAGCTGACAGATTTAGACTGTTTTATTTTCCTACTGTGTTGCATTGAGACAGTTTTACCATCTGTTGTGATCTGTTAGTTCAGCAATCTCTGTGTGGAAAAAAAATATGCTAGAAAAATAGTGTGGGTGTGCTGTAAGGTTACTGCATGAATCTAAACTACGGACTTCAGCCATACTACGGTGACGTCTCTACTACGGCAACAGGAACTCGATCTGTGCTCGATAGATAAACCTGCTTGCCGTAGTAGCTGTTCCTACTATGGCAGAACCTACCTTTAACATAGTCCACAGCGCCTGCTTGGCATAGACGCGGCACCATGGTAACCCGTCGTAGTTGCGGAATTTGCTGTTTGCTTAACGATTTTGACAGCTACGGAAATTGCGTCATAGCAGCCGTACTTCCGGTTAGGGGAGCCGTTCTGAAAACGCAGCAGCTTAAAGTGCCTACTATCTTAGCTGTAGGCTATACCAGAGTCACACAAAGATCAGGTAATCTCCTCCTGGCCTTCCAGCACACTTCACAATACAACTTTAATAATTGACTTACCTCCCTAGTCCCTATAGACAAAATGCACCGAGCAGCAACCATAACTGCGATGTCAAGCGGTGGTAATGAGAGCCGATTGACACCGTAGATATTATTGTGCCGAGAGCAGCACTCTATGGATTCATCTGTGCACACTAACGGATAGATGATATATTTGATCCCTCAGCCATATGCCTCTATAGGCTTTTTCAAACAAAATTGGTAGCTGTGATTATCTGTAGAATAGATGTGACACAGTGCAGTCGGCCCCTTTTTGTCTCACTTTCATGTTACTTCTGTACATCTGTAATGGCTCTATAGTGACAACAAAGTGACAATTACATCTGCGACATGCACACCAGCTGCAGACGTTTCTGTGTGCATTCATGTCTTGTCTGCAGTCTATTTTTCCATTATATACTGCTGTTGTTAAGCTACTTTCCCCCTGGAGCCACTAAATCTTACTTTACCTTTCTCTATGCACTGTATATGCACTCAGAAACTGCAGACATTGATGTAGTGAATGTTGATAGATTATAATATACCGGTAGCTGGCTACAGTGTAATGTATACAGTATATTAGAGTTTAGATTTGCATTGAGAGAGACAGAGTGCAGTCGCTATTGTTCCATGTCGATTCCCAAAGTCTTACCTTTACACTAACCTTTACCACAACCTTACCCTAACGTTACTGCAAGCAGTCACAGACACACATCACACTCAGTAGTAGAAAAAGTACAATTTGTGTTTAAATGGGGATTCCACCCATTTTCAACATTTTACTATGTCATTAATATACCTTAGCGGTGTTGTGTGGACATAAACGTTTACCCCATTCTGTATTTCATACAAGTCTAAAAAAAAAAACCTAGATGACATCATCGAGTTGTGTTTGATTTTTCTTTTAGGACCTTTTTTATGAGAGTGTACAAATGTGAACCCTCTCAGGAAAAAAATGGAAATGGTGGAATTCCCCTTAAAGTAAAATGTAAATGTTGTTCTTAATCTAGCCTGCCCCAGCATAAGTGGTTACCTGCAGTCTAGGAGGAGATCCACAAACAGAGCAATATAAACCTCAAATAAGCTTATATGAACACAAATAACCTACCAAATACAGTATAAGTTCCACTTTCAACCAAACACCATTTGGGGTTTGAATTCACTTAAAAATTCCTACAACAACAGAATATAATACTGCATTGCTGATTCACAGTCAACACCCCTCCTCCTCTACAGCACTTGGCACGTTCCCCCAGGATCCCCCCCCTTCTTAAATTGAATTGGTTTAGCCTTGCTCTGTTTCAGCAGTTCACTATTCAACACAGAGGAGTTTCTGTACTGAAGAGGAGATACAGGTGACAAGAAACAATGAGAAACAAGAGAGCATTGTCTCTTTTAACAGGTTACAATAATTAGAATGTGTTACATGTGCAGTGTCTCTGTGTATTTGTGTGTTTGTGAATGCAATTCAACAGTATTGGTATCATTAGGACAGGTACAGTATAAGCTAGCATGCCACTCACTGCTAGCATACCTAAACATTTGTTTGTTTGTTTTTGTCCACAATTCCAGACTGGATTTCAGGGAAAACAAACAGGCAAAATCCTACATTCTCTAGTTGTGCAGACTTGGGCTAATTCAGATGATGATTATTTTAACTCTTGAGAGTGTAAACATGAAAAAATGAATTTCATTTTTATGCTCTCAAAGAGTTACATCAGGTTAACTAACTTTATCATTTAGCCTGGGGACCACCTGGAATACTCTTAGGGACCACTGGTGGTCCCCAGACCACCTGTTAAAAACCCCTGCTTTATAACACTGGTCACAACTAATTAAAGTGAATCGAGTTTATTCAGTAAAAAAGCTTTACAAGCACAAACCCTCTTTATGATAACTAGATGTTTAAGGGGTATGTCCTTGAAGGGGTCTGCTGCAAAAGGAGTAAAGAAAAAAACTTTACACTTTGACTGTTTCTATAAATCTACAGACTGCACTGCTAAAATCCAATGCCTGCTATTTTTTTGAGATCTCTTTATTTGGCAGATGTTAGACAAATCATTTATGGGGGTGCCTGGTTTGGCTTGGACAAATAGTATGGTTTCTTTCTAGAGAACTAGAGAATGTAGAAGATTTATAATGGCCATTTTTATTTGCATGTTTTTGCAAAACCAAAATAAATCTTTAATTTTGGGTCTGTGGAGCTAAAATGTCATTAAATGGTGGTCTGTGGCTCAAATTCTGAATAAATGGTGCCCCCCTGGTATCAAAAAGGTTGAAAACCACTGTATTATATGAATGTAATGCCTGACAAACACAGCCTATCTACAACAGGCTTTTGAACTTGTAGTTGGTCTACCTTCAGCATGCGTCGCCATAATACCACAAAGTATAAATGAGGCTGAGCCAGTGTTGACAACTGCCAAAAAATCCAAAATGGCATTAGAATGCTCTAGAATAGAGTTTAGTCTCTCGGACTAAATTAGGAGAAATAACTGGCAAAATAGCAATTCTCCTACATGTTCTAAATGTGTAGATTCTTGAAAAGTAGGTAATCCGGATGTCTAAATATAATTTAAATCTTGAGATCGTAAAATGAAACCAAATGGACCCGTAAGGATCCATTTGGTTTCATTTTACGCTCTACAGATCTATAAGCGTCCATTTGGTTACCAATGGGCTTTTTCTAGGAAGGAATGAGGACTCTATCATAGAAGGAAAAATTGTGAAAGATGAGGGTTTTATCTCTGGCGCCTGTCAATCAATTTGGCCCCAACTCACGCTCTCCTGCTGTCCCCTGTCGGCCCTGCTTTTAGGTGGGGGGAACTGGGGGAGTTGGAACCACTGGAGTCTGTGCAGCAAGACGTGTGACAAGGGCTGGCAGAGCCGCTTCAGGATGTGTGAGGGCGCGGGGGTCCAGAGCTACCCTTGTGACGGCTCGGGAGAGGAGGTCCGCGCCTGCAACGAGAACAAGTGTCCTGGTGAGTCAATGCACCGTGCTGCTCTTTTGAGGAATTTTAGATTTTCAGATAAAAATTGGCTCATTTACATGAAGCACGCCACACGTCGCGTCGTGAACCGTTGCGAGCATGTCGATCTGATATTTTTTAACCTTTCTCGTTTCTTTGTTTTTGTTTTTATTCTTTTTGGTGGATTTTTGGTTTAATGACATGCCCAAATTTGAGATGCCAGATTGAAAGGGGTTGAAGCAACCCCACAGATGTGCGTGGGCGCTGCTAAACATTAACAAATGGTGGGTGAATTGTACTTAATTAAGTTCAATTCAAAATGGCATGACACCTTCCGAAATCCACCTCAGTGGCCTTGTGGTTAGAGTGTCCGCCTTGGGACTATGAGGTCAGGGTTTGATTCCCGGACGGATCTTACCAGATACTCTAAATGGGACCCTATCCCTCTCTGCTTGGCACTCAGCATCAAGGGATTGGGGGTAGGGCCATGCGACATACTAGCGTCATATCCAGGGGGTGTACTTGTACATCATGTCCAAGGCTTGTACTGTACATCAAGGTTGCGTCACGCTACGGAAATAGGAGATCCAGCCTCATGGTTCAGCAAGGCTTACTTCTGGAATCCAATCGACTTTCGGAGCTTGTGGAATATCATTCTGGCTATGTGAGACAACCCACCACATCCTAAAACAAAGCAGAGTAGATGGTGCAAAACTGTTGTAATGTCTGTTTTGTTAGCCTATTTGTGTCAGTCAAACTCTAGCAGCCAAGGCAGTCAATGTCAGGATCAATAAATGCGCCCACAAGAGTTTGGGATAGGCATTCACTATAGTTCTATAGTTCTCTGGCCTGGGTTTTCTGCACAAAACCCACCAGTTTTGCAACTTGCCACAGAGAAATCCTTCATCAATGGCCTTATCGCTGCACTAACAATACATGCTGTCTTAATCAGTATAGTACCGGTATGTAAAACCGGTATGTAAAACCCACCAATGTTAAGTTAATAAGAGTTTTCCAAAATTATTTTGTGCCATTAAATCGCCAGCTAAACAAAACATCTCAGGAGATTGTTTACTAATTTCTATTGTTTCTGTACTTTATTTAAACGTCATATTAGGGATGCTAAACCTCTAAACAACCATCCTCAATTCATTGCGATTTAAGTTATGGTGAACTGAAATTAAAATGCAATAAACCCAGCGAGTCAGAAAACTGGCGAGTTCTCCAGTTTGCCCACTAGAGAGGCTCTGTTATAACAGTAGGTCTCAAAGTGCCTTTGAGCCGTTTCAAATGGCTTCTTATAGGTCTGTAACTCTGAGAGTGTACAAATGGAACCATATGAACCTGTAAGGGTCCACTTTGTTCCATTTTGATGAAGGAAGGAAGGATTGAAGAAATGGGCCAACATGGCTGCTACAATGCATACCATTAGAACCTATTGAAGTGGGTGGCTGAGTCTACACAACTATAACGACAGCTACAGTTGTAAACAACAACATTTTATGAATGATCAAATCCGAATCTCTCAGGGCGACATCTGGGCGAGGAGGAAATTGTGAACCACTGCTAGACTGGCTGGCTTTACACCTCAGGTATATGCTCACCTTGTTGCGACTAATAATTAGTCGGATGATCCATAATTACATCCTGTCTTCCAGCACCACAGTGTCGGAGAACTCTCTCCACTCTCTCTCTATGTGGGCTCTGAAACAGTTGGACTGCGCAGTGTGTTTACGACGCACCGTTTACATAACTCCATCATTCTTCAATGTAGACACTGACTTCATTATCAATTTAGTTATTATCGTGCTTGGTATGCCAAATTTACACTATAACATTAAGCCCTAAATTCAAACACTTAAACACCAAACCTACCCTAAGCCTGAAGCCGGAAACGGCGCTGACGGTGCTATTTAAGGTTGAAAGTGCAGATCCCCTGGCTCTGTAGGCAATCAATATAGGATTGACTCAGCTCTTGATAAGACTAGCACTCTACAAGAGATAAACAGAAAGTAACAGCATTTGCCGCATCGTGTCGGGGAACATATACCACCGCCAATGCATGTTATTGTCTAATACGTGTCTGGCTAATCAACACTCATAGGCCATACTATATGTCATACCTGGGCATTATGCGGCCCGGGGCCAAATGCGGCCCTTTGGATGATCCGGCACATGAAAGGGTAGCATGGTTTTCAACCAGAGTTCCAGTTAAATATGGAAAGTTGGTTAACCAGATGTAACTCTTTGAGAGCGTAAAAATGAAACGGGGTTGCGGGTTTCATGTTTACACTCAAGAGTTAAAATATTCATAATCTGAATTAGCCAGAGAATGTAAAAGAATGGTCATTTTTGATCTATGTTTGCCTGTTTTGTTTATGAAATCCAGCCTGGAATTGTGAACAAAGGCAAAAGAAATCTTTAGTTTTGGGTCTGGGGGTCTAAAATGTCATCAAATGGTGGACCTGGCTCAAATAGTGAATAAATAGAGGTCCCTGGTGTCAAAATGGTTGGTCTTACTCTTATCTTGAAATTAAATGAATATTACGCAGACTTTAGTTCAGCCTTTAGTCTTGGCCCTCCACAATATTTCATGTATCTCATTTGGCCCCTTGGGAAAAAATAATTGCCCACCCCTGCTATATGTGTATTCTGTATATACAGTACATACACACTCTCACCAAATAATCAGTCATTAATTGTGACTCACCTGACCTACGGTATAGTCTCTTCCTTTGTGATTGTTTTCATGGACCTGCTGTCACATTATAACATAGCCAGTACAGATGAGCTTGTTTCTCCATAGTGTGTCTCGATTAACTCTGTAGGCTATTCTTTTAACAGTAATAGAGGCAACTTTAGTTTGTAAAAACGCTGATTTGTTTAAAAACAGAGTCCAACTCCACCTCACCTCCACTCTATTGGCTCATTATGAAACTGTTGTAGACTGCTGTGCTGTGATTGGCTAAAACGCTGCCTCACCCACACAACCCCCTCCCCCTCACAAATTAGCACCACCGACAACAACAAAGTTCTGGACAGTCTGCAGGACAAAGCAAGTGTCCGTCTGCAGGGACACAGCTGCAGCATCAAAGTAGAGGCAACATAGAGCTGAAAAAGGCAAAAAATATAGCCATATATCTATTTTGATTTTTGGCTAAAAAGTTGCCTGTATTACCTTTAACAGTATTTGTTTCTGTTTAAACTTTTTTGCAAACTGATGACTTTCACCCCACCGCATTAATTATAAATGGTGTGCCTTTGACTCCAACGCATTCATAGAAATAGACTCTTCTGTACCACAACTTATATCAAATTATATTATGATGAATGGCCCAATTTCAAATATCCTCCTATGTTAGAACTGGCTATGGGGAGAGCTCACAGTGCTGTACATTTTTTGTTCTGGCCTGGAGTATTTACTAGACTAGAGTTAGACCTATACGCTGTCCACTGCAGTACCTTTGTTTGTGCTTCTCGCTAACATCCTCAGACCTTATCACTGTCCTCCTCAAAATATTATGTCTCTTTTGCTTGCTTGCGTCATTGCTCACTATTCGGAGTGTGTGTGTGTGTGTGTGTGTGTGTGTGTGTGTGTGTGTGTGTGTGTGTGTGTGTGTGTGTGTGTGTGTGTGTGTGTGTGTGTGTGTGTGTGTGTGTGTGTGTGTGTGTGTGTGTGTGTGTGTGTGTGTGTGTGTGTGTGTGTGTGTGTGTGTGCGTGCGCGCACTCGCTCTTGCTCACCCTGGCAAAAGGTAGATTGTTCAAAGCCCAGCTTGGTGCGATTTGTCAATGTGTCAGCCACTGCAGCAAACTGAATGGTTTAATAAGGGTGTGTGTGTGTGTGTGTGTGTGTGTGTGTGTGTGGGAGGGAGAGTGTGTGTCACACACGCACAGCTTGTGCATGTTTGAGTATGTCTGGCTATGTTGGTGGTGATATAGTTAATGTCTCTCTCTCTCTCCTGTGTGTCTAAGGCATTGCAGTGGCATCTCTATCACTGCCTGTGTTTTTGAATAGCTCCCATCCTTCTGCTACATGAGACAAGGATCTGTCCACTAGCTTTCCAGTGGAGCATTATGTTTAGATGACAAAGGGTCTCTCTCTCTCTCTCTCTCTCTCTCTCTCTCTCTCTCTCTCTCTCTCTCTCTCTCTCTCTCTCTCTCTCTCTCTCTCTCTCTCTCTCTCTCTCTCTCTCTCTCTCCATCCCTGTACGTTGCACTTGTCTGACCCCTGTGGAATATCTTTTAGAGAGGCTCATGGCGCACACTGTGTTTTTCATCACGGTTATGAAAGTGAGGCAGTAGGGGGGGGGGGGGGGGGTGGAGGGGGGGACACACAGATGAATGAAGAGGACAGGAGGAAGATGAAGAGGGAATGAGATGTACTGTGCTGAGGCAGTGACACTGACACAGAGCACTGGGCTGTGTACGTACTGGAAGGGGGGCTGCCTGCCGCAACAGAACATTGATTTCAATCTTGAGTCGTGTTTTCAATTTCTAGCATTTCTTCTCGGTGCCGCTTGTGTCCGCCCGTGCCTTCATGCGTTTCCGAGAACGTGTTGTTCATATAAAATCCCGCGTTTCGATTGGACTCTTGAGTATGGATATGGGATATAAACTCGCACAAATTCACCCAATCACCTGGCTGCTTGTTGAAAACAAAACAAATGTGTGCAAGGAAACAAACCTACCGTCCATGATGTCAGTGAGCCTCATGAAAGGACTGAAAGATCCACTTAAAAATAGCCCATCTACTCACAATGCATTGTGAGCATTTTTTATTTTTATGTTTTTGAAAACTTGAAATGGGACATTCTTACTTTTGTGTGCTATTACTTTGTAATGGAATTCTATTGCAGTGGTGGGGAGTACTTTCCCCACCACTATCACTGCGTGAAAAACCTAATGGGCAATTATGGGCACTGGATTCGTCCCTAAACCTCAAGGCGTGATGCTCCATTTCAGGAGTATACAGTGATATACGGTAATATAACAATGATCATACAATTCAGGAGTTTACAGTGATATACGGTAATATAACAGGTGTGATCGTACAATTCAGGAGTTTACAGTGATATATGGCAGTACAACAGGTCTGATAGTACAATTCGGGGGTTTACGTGAGCTTACTGGAGTTTGCTTGTAAGCTAAACAGGACTTTCCTTCTGTAATGTAAACAGCCACATTCCATGTTTTTTTTGCGCAGTGTATGATCATTTACCCCCCACAGTGAAGGACCCCTGGTGGTCCCTCCGTGGGACCGGACACACGTATGCCTACTTTTATTCGCCATGTCATTGAGCATTTCCTCTTGTGTTGTGTGTGTTCCTCTTATCTCCCCCCCGTGCAGCACCTCACGAGATCTGCAAGGACGAGTACCTGCTGTTGATGACGTGGAAGAAGGCTTCTGCTGGAGAAACTGTGTACAACAAATGTCCAACTAATGCCACTGGTCAGTACCCCCAAATTCAAACGTCTTGTTTGCATGGGGTCATAGGGAATATAACTGAACAGTGCACATACAAGTGAGGAAGTTATATACTGTATATAGCGTGATGTCAAACAAATAATATGGAATGACAAGACATTATGCATCCCGGTTTTTGTCCAGGGTAGAAACGGGTGCGCTGGGGGGGGAGGGGGGCAGTACCAGTATCTGTGTGGCACCCCGGGCTCCTATTTTGAAAGAAATCCTAGCACTCACTGTGTTAATGATTCAGTTTGCAGGTATATTGCTAGTGTAACAATCACATTCTGTTCAGACAGAATCAAATTTTGGAGGTATTTCTTGCACCACATGAGACTTGCACCACATCAAAATTGCAATACCCAAATAGAAAAGAAAATACAAAAACCTGTCTAGACAAGTTCTCTTGCATTTATTATTACACAAAAGCCTATATTTACACAGCAACACGTTATTAGAAAGAAACCTTGATGAACTCTTGCGTTCGTTGTGTGTATATACGGTCAGCTCTGTTGGTCCGAGAATGTTCATGAAGTGCTTTTTTGGCTAACCAACACCAGCAGATCAGTTGGCTGCCAAGCTGGAACAGCCGCCAGGTGTTTACTGCCAAGCACTGCAGGCACACAGTCGGTACGGCTTGTTGCAGGGGGAATACTGCAACTCGTTAAAAGTTACAGTGAGCCTGCCTTATACTAATGAACCGCTTTTGTTCGCAGTCTTTGGTAAGTGCTTGTGTGGTATAAGTTCCTGGTGTACCGTAGGGGTGTTTGATTCTGCTTTGTAACTTCTTGATTAGCACAATTCTAACAAACGGCCGACTCTACATCTCCAAATTCAACTTAATTTTCCACATCAGAGATCACTGCAGTATTTCAGGCACTAAAAGAACAGGTGGATTTTTATTTGTTGTTTTGTACTAGCTTCCTAAGATACACATGACAATGAGAAAGATCTAAAATGTGAAATCTTCTGTATGAAGCATACGAACAAAAAGTCTCAAATGTTCAGCTTATAGTATGCTCTAAGAATAAAGACGGTGACACCACCGACACCTCTGCAAGTGAGACGCCACATCGACAGCAGCAAATAGTTTCACATTCCACAGAAACTGTGAGTAATGTGAGTGTTGTGAGTTCATGTGACATGGCATCACGGTACAGCGATTCAGCGATCTGATGTGTTGCTGCCCGTTCTCAACACCTACTGACGGAGCATGTGTTGAATGCCAAGCCACAAAGGGTACACTGGCGGTTATACTCCCGCTGCGGAGGTGACAAATAGGCAGTGTGTGAGGTTTGAAGAACCATGCGTGGCTGTTGGAATCGTCGGCAGTAGATCTGTTTTGATTGAATGGAAATTGCGAGAGGTTCTGGCATACCAGGCAGGATCGAACAGACAAACAGTGGTTGGAAAGTAACAATTTAGGTACAATTGTGAGGTATTTGCATCTCACTTGAGTGTTTCTACTTCTACTCTACTACATTTCAGGGGCAAATAATGTACTTTTATTCCACTACGTTTATATGAAGGTGTGTATATACAGGTAGTTGTGTGATACTTTGATTATTACTACAAACATTTTAGACCATATGAAAGTAGCAGATCTATAAGCTCACAATGCGTTACAATCGTTACTTGGGAGGTTGTAGATCAGCTATTTTCAAAAATCTTTTTAGACATTGGTTGTATTGAAATGGGTCATTCTGCCTAACAAGTATATTTTGTAGCCAAACGTTTTGTACTTTTACTCAAATCTTTATCCACAATTTTCATTTTTTCACCCAGTGTCAATTCCTAATGTGATCCTGTGCTCCACACACCCTCCACCAACCTGGGCCAGGCAGCGGACTTGCCTCATGCTTCCTTCAATGCATGAGGTTCCTGTCCCCTCCATCAGGCGCCCCGGCTGGCCATGGGGAGGCAGTTTAGAGCCCAGGATTACTGCATGTTTTTGTGAGGGTATCTCCCCCAGGGGTCACGGGGAGAACATGAAAACTCCACTCAGAAAGGCCCTTTCGCCAACCCCGCCTCGAGTATGGGTGCTGATGACGTCGAGAAGGAGACACACCGCCAGCAGCACCCACAGTGGCGTCCCTTACTAATAGAACCCAGGACCTTCTAGCTGTGAGGCGACAGGCCGACAGCACTAACCACTATGCCACTCTGCCCCCGCTTGTTCTATTTCTGAGGGGTGTCTTCCAGGTCACCGGATCTGAAGGCTGTTTTTGCGTGCTTGTAGTTTTTGCTCGGACTTTGCCATTTAAGTACGCTGTTGCTTGTTGGGAACAGTCACTGGCTGTGTTCTAAGAACTCGTTGTTGACTCTATTCTCAGAGGCGTTCTGCAACATCCCCAGTCCTCGTGTTCAAAACGTTTTTGTAGCATAGAATCCGAGTTGTTGAGACTTCAGAAGAGCATTGAACCTCCCGCACACTGCCTGTATGTTGTCTTTCATTCTCTGTACGTGGGGAGTAGCTCAATAGAGTTCTGTGGTGTGTTTTGACAAGCATTGGACGGTAAAATGGTAGCAACAACAAAAGTTACTCACTGACGAGATTTACAAAAAAGGAAATAAAATTGTGATGCCTTAAAGCAGTTACAGTATACCGTACATACTGTATATACACAGTAAGTACTGTATACACACACGCACACACACATTATAGCTGCTACATTGACAATGAACGGAAGTCTTTGTGAGATCATAAAACACTTTTAAAACACATCTAACTTAGCTTTATAGCTGTGTAGTCAGTTTAACACAACAGAGAACTAGAAATTGGTGTGTGTGTGTGTGTGTGTGTGTGTGTGTGTGTGTGTGTGTGTGGGTGCGTGGCTGGGTGGGTGAATGTGCGTGGGTGGGGGTGGCACATATTAAAGTACCAGCTGTAGAACATTGCTCCTGGCTACGTGAGACAGCGTTTGGAATGGTCCGATGCTCCTAGGCTACATCGTTCTGAACAGGCTTGATTGCAAACATATGCGCTTCTGATGGAAAACCTGCTGCTTTACTCAGGCCCACAACAACGACAGCAGCAATAATAATACATACCGACTCTTCTGTAGTGTCACAGGTGCAGAGCCACACCGCCAAATACAACGCAATATCATTGCAATACATGTTTTCTTATTATCTTAGTAATCGTGTCTGACTGAACACCCGTCCGCCAAAACAATCTTTGTTCTTTGTTTTTGACTGAGATGGTGGCATTGTGGTTAGAGTGTCCGCCCTGAAACCGTACCAAATTAAAGCCATACCATACCAAATTAAAGCCTATAAAAATGCCTCCGTGCTTGGCATGAGCACGGCAAGTGCTGCAGCTCACCGCTCTGAGAGATGGGTCAAATGCGGAAAACAGATTTCACTGTGGTAATGTGTTGCGACAAAATGTACGACTTTGACTTGCGTGATTGCTCGTCAATCACCAGAAAGTTATTTTCCGTGAACAACACAGTGTCTTATTATGAGACATGTTTTTTTTGCCACAACCCATCTATGTTTAGAAGGGACATTTCCATTTCCACTGTCAAACATGGAGCAGCAAGTAATCATTCCACAGAAACAATTTGTTTTCAACATGGGGATGCGATGGTTGTGGTATCTGTGACAATAGTTATCATTGGCCGCTACCGCAAAGTAGGTGGAAGTACAGTGCTTTTCTATACCAGTGGTGTCCAAAGAGGGGTCCGGGGACCCACAGGGGTCCTTGAGGGAGTTTTAGGGGGGTCCACAGCTAAATGTTAGTTTGGAAACTTATCGGCCTGTAACTCTGAGTGTATACATTACAAATGCTGTAGCCTATATTCTCAGATTAACATTGATTTTGCAATATAATGTGGATGCCCCAGAAATGGAATTGAAAATCTGCTTATTTCAAAAGATGCAATTTATGCAATTGAAAAGTATACTTTTAAATTTGTGACTTTTAGGCTTTCAATAAGCAATTAAAATGGAAAAAAATAACTCTCTCCCTCTCCCTCTCCCCCTCTCCCTCTCCCTCTCTCTCTCCCTCTCCCTCTCCCTCTCCCTCTCCCTCTCCCCTCTCCCTCTCCCTCTCCCTCTCCCTCTCCCTCTCTCTCTCTCTCTCTCTCTCTCTCTCTCTCTCTCTCTCTCTCTCTCTCTCTCTCTCTCTCTGCAGGATCTGCTAGTCGTCGTTGTTTGCTGGACAATAACGGTGTTGCTTTCTGGGGTCCTCCGAGCTTCGCCAGATGCGTCTCACTTGAATTTAGATATTTACATTTATCTGTAAGTTCCAACTCCTCCAATGTGTTCCACTCCTGAAATGTAAACACTCCAGTCCACTCCTCCTGTGCTGAGAACAATTTGTGCTTCCCCCGGCACCTGAGAAAATAATGGCTTTGATGTTAATCCAGGCGAGGTTTATAGCGAGGACAAAAATATATTGTTTTCCCTCTTAATCAGCGCGTTTGAGCTGATTATGCTCAACTCCTTCCTTAATCAGATCTCTCTCATTAGTGAGAGATGTTTGTTTATAGAGCACACAGAGACGTCCTGACGTGACTCGCTCATCCCCTGCTTTCCCGGAAGTATTTTTCTCCATGGGGAGCAGCAGTGGATTTCTTAACGCAAAAAACACCACTGGCGTTGATTGCAGTCAATTAAATGTATACTGCCGCTTATCGCCTTTACCATTGATTGTCGGCAATACCTCCTTTTTTTGGATCGAGTCATAATGCCACTCACCATTAGCATTGTTAGCATCGTCTTGCTGTTATTGTAAATCACACTAGATTGTGCTTCGTGCCCATAATCAGCCATTCAATTCTCTTTGTTTCAAGTGCCTGTAAGTCGTATTTATTGTCGGGGATGGCATACAGTATATGGTCAAAGCAGAGCTGTCGCCATACGTTTGCATCTTACTATGGGTGGTTGATTATGTCAACAATAGGTCCAACACCCTAATATACTGTATATGATCACTTCCTAACTAGAAATTCGTCTCTTCAAAATAAAAGCTCATCATTGAAAATGCTGGCATTATCAAATCACAATTTTTCAATAAATTCTGGCGCTGAGAGAATTACCTTACTCGCTGCCAAGCTCACAGGTGATTTTACTTCCGGGTAATTTTGGAGGTTTCAAAATAAAATACCCGGTTGCATACATTCACGTGCAGGAGTCAATGTTTGCTCTCAATGAGTTAAACATCCTTCTCCCCCTTAAACATTTCTCAAAGAAAGACACTAGTCTCAACTAATTACCTGGTCCAGGTCCACAGCTTCGAATTGTGGACTATTGATTAACAACACGTCTCGTCTCGGTCAGACTGTTATTTACCGGTATTATTTATTTTTTTCATGGCTGTTTGAGCTTGTGGATTAGCATCCCATCTCCACGGTGGTGATGGGGAGAGATTTCCGGGGTCAGAGTCTCATGCGTCACTGGGAGATGATCAGCGCATCAGCAATCAGCGTGATTGGCTCGCATGCTGACCTTTCATTAGCATCGAGAGTCAATAACTCATCTTCTGTGATTACCGTTATCAACCGCATCTCTCTCTTTCTCTCTCTCTCTCTCTCTGTCTCTCTCTCTCTGTGTCTGTCTGCAGGGGCGGATGTAACACGTCCCATTTGGGGGGGCAAGAGAACATGTTGGAGGGGGAAGGGAAAATGGTATGGGGGCGCATTCATCGCCCGTGGCACGAAGCAACGCGGCCGATGAAGCTGCCCCCATACCATTTTCGGTTAAAGGACTTTTATTAGTCAAGTAAAGCATCAGTAATAACATCAGTTGTCGTTGAAGTTGCAACATACACGCATGCATAAAGCTAAAGGTCTGACTCAGAGAGTTTTCTGTTTTCAATGATGAAATGCTGTTGGTTTAGTGGTGCCAAAATTGGACAACGTAGTTAGTAGCAGTAGTAGTGTTTCAAATCATTTTAAATATAAGCACTTTAATTTGAAATATCGTGGGTTGTTTTGCATGGCATCGTGTGCCATGCCATGGGGAGGCAGACTGGGTATTTAGGGGGGCACTGCCCCCCATGCCCATGCCTAGATCCGCCCCGTCTGTCTCTCTCTCTCTGTCCATCTGTGTCTCTCTCTTTCTAAAGTGATCCAGCTTGTGACTCAGAGCCCCACTTTCCCCTCACCTGTTTTAAAATCTTATTCTGTACACTGCCTCACTTCAGTCCGCTAGACCCGTAACCCTGTTTATACTGTTTTTCCCCTCAGAAGGCAAGTCAAAGAGGCTGCGTAACCCCCACAGAAAAATAGAGCACTTAATTTAAAAAAGAAAGAAAAAAGGTTCCCAACTCACAACCTGTGTACATTGGTTATAGTGGTAGTGTACGGCTGCAGACCCAATTCTGCGAATTTCTATTGTGTAGCTGGCCCTCTTACGTACACATCCGTCTAAATATTTCCTTAATGTAAACAAAGTTCACTCCCACAACACCAGAGGTGTTCAACCCAGATTCGGCACAAACAAGGGACTAAATTAATTCCGCTCCTATTCATCCAAAATAAGTAACACCCTCCCATATCAAGTCATGCGGATCTCTCCTTCAAAACTCTCTTTTTCCTGCTTTTATTTTCTGTTTTTGGCTATATAGAACTACTGTATGTCTGTAAATGTTCTAATGAATAGAAAATGGAGAAACCAAATGTAAACAAGTGTGTAATGCTTTATGGCAGGGGTTTTCAACCTTTTTCATCCCACGGACCACCATTTATTCAGGATTTGAGCCACAGACCACCATTTGATTAGATTTTCACACCAAATTGGTGTGGTATTGTGGTTTTGTCCACAATACCAGGCTGTATTTTGCCAACAAAACAGTGTTGATGAATATTTTAACTCTTGAGAGCGTAAAAATGAAACCCAATGGACCCGCAAGGGTCAATTTCATTTCATTTTTACGCTCTCAAAGAGTTACATCTGGTTAACCAACTTTCTGTCATTTAGCCTGGGGACCACCTGGAACCCTCTCAAGGACCACAGGTGGTCCCCGGACCACCTGTTGAAAACCCCTGCTTTATGGTATCGCCCGCAGTAAACCGTTTTTCGGATTACGTTGTGCTTGAAATGTACTGTGATTCTGCAAAACCTGTGAATAATCAAGCTATACCGCCATCCATGACATTAAATTCCATCTGGTTTGTTTGTTGGTTCCTTCGCTCACTCTTCTCTCTCTTTCCTTTTCTCTGTTCCTTTTTGCGGTCCAGTTGCGAGAGCATCTCGCGAAGGGTCAGAGGACCCTAGCCGGGGAGGGCATGTCTCAGATCGTACGGAGTCTCCTGGAGCTTTTGCAGAGGAGGAGCTACTATAGCGGCGACCTCCTCTTCTCCACGGAGATTCTACGAAATGTGACGGACACCTTCAAAAGAGCAACCTACATCCCAGCGCCCGACGACGTGCAGGTGAGAGTGACCATAACATGTTTACTAAAACTGTGTACTTGAATCTGTGTTGTTCAGAAGAGACTGGAATTTTACTGGTCTAAGGGCCCTGATACACCTAGCAATGTTTTGAGCAACATCAACAAGCAACGTCAACTATCAACGTTGACTTTTCACCTTTCTATAGAAAATGATCAAGTGTACAAATGGTTCACATTTGTACACTCTCAGGAAAAAAATGAAAATGGGTGGAATTCCCCTTTTAATGGGAGGTGTTGCCTGTTGCCATGTATCTCATCATGTTGCCGGTTGATGTTGACATTGCTAGTTGATATTGATCAAAATATTGCTAGTGTAGCAGGGCCTTAAATCCGTCCTTAAATGTCAACCGAGTCGAAGGGATGTACCTGTAGGTTCCCAGAGGTGTCCCAGCTTAGATTAGATTCAGTTAACGCAAATATCTGAGCACGGTGTGTCTAACATTAAATGATGATTAAAATGTAAAAATAAATAAAATAAAACCTCTTCATACTTCATTGCCCATGCAACTAGCATCCACAGGAGAGGGCCTAAGAGCCACATGCGGCTCTAGCAGCAGTTTGCCTGCCTCTGGTATACTGTAGGTTTTGGTTTTATTTTAGCTGTTTCTCAGTTTCTGTCTCATCCTGAAATATGGAAGTACACTAGGGCTGCATTGATTACTTGATGAATCGTAATCAAATCAATATTTGATTGGTTGTCAACTAGTTATCAACGAGTTATCATGGGTGTTTCCCACTTAACCATAGTTTTTCCAGCATTATATCATTATATCTAAACTAAAGAGTGAGTTATCTCTAACCCTAACGCTAAATATGATACATGTAGCTCTATATTGGATCACGCCTTGAATATTACCTTCTTGAATATTTGTTTTGTTTAAATTATTTAGTCAGAATACGTCACCATGAACTTGCTTTAATTACTTTATAAATGTGTTTGAATAGCATAAGCCTAATCAGCTAATTAAAGGTATTTTTCATAGTCTGCCTGATGAAGGTCTGATGTTAGGACCTAAATGTTCCTAAATAAAGATGATGAACTCTTTCCCCTATATTTTTGATAGTCTTAGGTGATAGTTTAAGTGTCGCAATCCAATGAATCGATTGATTGTTTATATGATCGGATGATGAATCGATTATGGAAATAATGGTTAGTTGCAGCCCTAAAGTACACACATAGACATACAGTAGACACATACTGTACATGCAGCCACGCACAAACACAGGGATTTCAGAGACACCTTTGTAAAGAGGTTTCAGGTCCAGCAGTGTTATTGAAGTAGCAGCCCTGCTGTCAAGCACTTACTGTACTGCAGGTAACCATCATGTCTCCCTCTGCTCTCTCTTCAGAAATTTTTCCAGGTAGTCAGCCATATGTTGGACATTGAAAATCTGGAGAAATGGGAGGACGCTCACCAAGTAAGTAAATAGGTGTGGGTGTGTGTGAATGCAGGCGACTGTTGCAATCCATTATTTTGACATGGAATTTAAATAATAAAAGTGCTAGAGTGCCAGCAGGTATGGCTCTGAAAAGACCCTCCCTTCCCTTCCATTCCAACCCCAAACCAGGGGGCATAACCTTCCGTTCTTAACCTCACGCTGGTCACAGTATAAAGCAGTGGTTTTCAACCTTTTTGATATCAGGGCCCACAGCCCACCATGTGAGAATATTTTAGCCCCACAGACCCCAAACTAAAGATTTCTTTTGCTTTTGTCCACAATGCTAGGCTGGATTTGACAAACAAAAGAGGCAAACAATAGATCAAAATGACCATTCCTGTACATTTTATAGTTGTGCAGACTTCGGCTACTTCCGATAATGAATATTTTAGCTCTTGAGAGTGTAAACCTTTTTACGCTCTCAAAGAGTTACATCTGGTTAACCAACTTACTGTACCATCATTTAGCCTGGGGACCACCTGGAACCATCTCAAGGACCACTGGTGGTCCCCGTACCACAGGTTGAAAACCACTGCTATAAAGTCTCTCTAGAAGTGTTAATATTCCAAATGAAAGGCAGTCAGAAATGATGACAGAACATATTGTCCTTCTTATTCAAAACCATGGAGAGTTACCAAGGTTATTTAGGAGTTATGAGACATTCTTTTGGCGCCATAAACAGGAAATGAAGTACAGACAGACTGCAAGGAGTAGGTGCAGAAGGAAAGGTCAACCAAAAAAATAGCCAGCCAATGATTTAAATGCTAAAGGCGCAATGCGCATACAGTATACTGTAAACATACATCCGAGGCATAATTAGAAAGGATTTCAGTGTCCTGTGTATACGTGTATTCAGGACACACCAAACAGCATAACAAGAGCCTTGCTCACCACGCCACACTCGAGAAACCGGCTAATGCCATGCGCCAAATAATAACGTTTCACTCATGCAAAGTGAAGGGGTCCATCAAGCGCTGACTGAATGGCTGGATGTGATTACGTTGCCTGCATGACTGAATTTCATTTCTCCGCTCTCTCTCTCTCTCTCTCTCTCTGTCTCTCGCACCCCAACCGTTCCCAGGTCGCTCCCGGAGCAGCCTTGCTGATGAGGATACTGGAGGATTTCATCCACCTCATCGGAGAGGCTCAGAAGCCATTCCAGAGTTTCCTGGTGGTCACAAACAACCTCAGTACGTTTCACTCACTCACTCTTCCCCATGCACTGCCCATGCACTGTACACTGCAAAAGTAGTGTTGATTTCATGTTGGATGCTCAGCGACTACTCACTTTCTCACTGATGAAAACTAAATGGAAACTAAAAATGCCAGCGGCATTTCATGGTGTGTTGTTTTGGGTTCTCCCGCTGCTGATGTTGTGTATAGCCTGGTTTACATTTTATTAGGTCCGTTTGCTTCCCAAACGAGGGGTCGAGAATCATTTGTGCGTTCTGGACACATTTCGTAGATTGGCTATTTACGTCATACTCCACAGTAGTTGTTAGACATTACTATCACGGCCTGTCAAAAAGACAGGCCTCAAACACTTGATAGAATCTGTCAGATGTAATTATATTACTTAAGAATTCATTAGCGTAGGCCTGTCTTTTTTGGGAATTTCTAATCACATGGATGCTAATTTGGGGATAATTAGTATTTTATTTGACAGTCCCTTTGAACCATCCTTGGTGACTTGCACCCTCAAACATTAGCTGTCAGAATGTGCACCTAGTCCCCCGGCACCAACACATGGCACTTATCCGCCCTGTCGGGACTCAATCTGATCCAACTGCCGTTTGTTTTGTTTTCACCACAACCGACGGTATCTTTGGCCAATGTTCTTTGCTTGGGCTCACTATTTACAGCTGTTTGTTTTTAGCTGCGGCACTATCTCTTGTTTGTCTAGTGATAACCATCCAACGTGAGCCGGTGTCTGCGGTCTCCAGCGATATCAACTTCCCCATGAAGGGCCGGCGGGGGATGAAGGACTGGGCGAGGACCGCTGAGGACAAGCTCTGCATCCCTAAAGAGGTGTTCACCGTCCCTGCCGAAGGTACGGGCACCTGGAACCACATGTCTCTCTCGCCACATATAGCCTGGCTTAGACTCCCGGGGGTGTTTTTGTCTGTTCTTTGGTTGATGCGGTATTTCTCCAGTGCATGGGACAATGATGCTTTCACATGCATTTGACTTTAAGGTTTTTCCAGTGCTGCTACTGGGGCTTTCTTATACAATTGCTTTTTGGCCAAGGCCCCCCGAGAGACTAGCTGTCTATGAGAGAGCTAGAGAGGGAGAGAGCCATAGGAATTTGCAATGCATCTGTCCCCTTCTCTGTATTTCTACTCCCATTGTATATACTTCTCTCTGGTTACTTTTCATCCCTCCACACCAGCAGTATAGACACAATGAGAGACGGGTCCACTGTTCGCAGCCAACGTATTTCCTGACGGCGGAGACGCGATATCTGCCGTGAACACACACGCACGCACACACACACACTACTACACAGGCGCAGCTCTTCTACTACATTGAATGGGAAAGTGACGGATGTTGGTCTGCTCAAACTCTCCGTGGTGGTTCAGGACCTTTTCGCTGCTTCGTCCCCCTGCCACCGCGGTGCCGCTGAGCGGTGCCGTGATGACACTACTAAATATGCAACGGAATTCCGGTGGGCACTTGTATTTGACGTTCTGTTCCACTCCAAAGTTGAATTTTGTTTCCACTCTTGGAGCAGACATAAATACACAGGTTCTTCCTGGTGTCCTGAGCGTCCTGGTGTCCTAGTGTTAGCCAAAAGCAGGTAAAAGAATAATGTTGTAGCAGGCTAACATCGGTCACGTTTCCCATTCAATGTCGTAGAAGAGCTGACTCCAGACATCTATTTCCTAAAAGGAAATACGCTGGCTGCGACCAGGGGACCCATCTTTGTGTCTGTATACGCGCACACAACATCTCTCTCTCTTGACATCTCCTTCATTCAAGGTCATACTGTTTGTTGCACTATGAGAGAGTAATATCACTGAAAAGTCCCTTGCTACAGACCAGAGGAATATGCTAGACGGCTTCTCAAGTGGAGTCATTATTCTTCCATGTGTGAAGAAGTATATTTCATACACAGAAGCTGTCAGAAATATGTTGCTTTGACTCTTGGCTCTTAGCCGCTGCTAGACTTAACAGTGCTTTATGGTAAGGCTGTCTTGCTGTCAGGAGCACATGAATCCTAACGTCCATGTGGGCATATCCGAACCATTCTGTGAAAGTATCAGATCCACAAAATCACAATGCGTCGTGCTGTGACACATACCTGTATATACAGTACATATTAATAATAGATGTAGTTTTTTCTGCCTTTATTTGATCTTGTGCCGTAGATAGACTGAAGAGATGGGGAGTGAGTCGTGACACACAACAAAATCATTTGTTCAATCTCATCGGGATTCGAACCTGCATAGTCCCTTGGGGGACCCTGGTCAGCAATGTGCATAGGGTCAAAATGGTTGCTATAAAGGTGAAATAAAAGTACAGAGTAACTAGATCAGCACTTGGTGAAGTGCAAACTTTACTTGTGCGTGAGCGGAGCGAGTGAGCAGAGATGATACTCTCCACAATACTTTTCTCTCTTAATTACATCAGCCAGTCGGAGTACGCAAAGCGGACGCTTAACTTGTGCGCGCTCTGCTCATGCAAGTAAAGAGCAGGTACTGAGAAGAGCAGAGAGAAGGTGTCTTACATGAGATTAGAGCAGTGGTCGTGTACGAGGCTGCCATGACGATGATGGTAACCAAATAGACCCATATAGATCTGTAACTCTTCAGAGTTAAATAGATATTTCAGATATTTGGAACTTAAATTGTATGACGCTTTATGAAATACTGTCCATTTAATATAGTGGTGACAACTGTATTAATTGATTACCAGAGTCTCGTGCTGGGAATTCTGCTCTGTTTTTTGTTTTTTCAATATTAAGTAGTTCTGGTCATTTTGTGGGGAATTACTTAATTTTCAAGAATGTACACATTTAGAAGAATTTTAACAGTGGCTTGACAGGAAATTAAGCTAGCTGAGTTTCTGTTCTCGGCCTCCATTCTCCCTGTCCCAATTAATGTTTAAAAGAAGGAACTTCAGACCAGGAAAGTAGGGCTGTGTCTGGCCTGTGTCAAGACATAACATCCTGTCACCTTATATCACCTTACCAAAAACCATGGTTGAACTACAGGCTCTTTTCTTCTCCTCCGTTCCCCTTCCACAGGCGTAGGTGGGGATGGAGTGGGGACTGACGCAGCCGTACCAAAGATTAAAGACTAAAAAGCCATACATCGCGCGGCTACTGCTTTTAAGAGCATAGCATAAGCTCTCATAATCTTCCAGTACTACAATTCGCCTTGATGTTGCTTAAATTATGTATATGAAAATAATACACATAGAAGCATGCTGTAGGCCTATAGGCAACCCACAAAAAATGGAGCCACCTTCTTGATGGAAAAAGAAGTAACTCTTTTAAAAGAAAAACATTTCTCTATGGGTAGTCGTGTACATGGAAAAAAAAATACATGTACAGGACGTGAAGATTTTGCATATTGCATATTTTTAACTACATCTACATGTATTTAGTTGTGCATAGAAGATGCAACGTGCATAATATGCCAGGGCGATGCCAGTTAGCTGCAAGGAGATTTAGTGAAATGAAACTAAATTAAATCTTGTTTATTTCGAGTTGCGCGGGGGCAATCGTAATGGAACTTTAACAATAGTCTCCTTTATCTTTCATTGTCACATCGGCCAGGCAGGCACTGAGAGATGCCTATACCTCTCCACACGCAAACGGATTATTTATTTTTTCTTCTTTCTCTCACCTTCAGTGATGAACCTATTCACATGAGTTCTGGGGATATACAGGACCAGACTGGCTGGAGACTGCTGACGACAAAGCATCTTTTGTTACATTTGATTATGTTTGTTCTAAAAAAACAAGGAGAGCATCTGTTCATATTTTATAGCGCCTGGTTAATTAAGGCAGGATTGTTGTCCATGTATTGGACTAAAATAAACAATAGAATGCCTCACAGACCATACTAATGGTGATCAATTGGTGTAATATCACCTGTTGTCACCTGTTTTGATGTGACAACACTGTACAGGGGTTCTAGTATCTAGTACAGGGGTTTTTCAACCAGTGGTCCGGGGACCACCAGTGGTCCTTGAGAGGGTTCCAGATGGTCCCCAGTTAAATGATGGAAAGTTGGTGAACCAGAAGTAACTCTTTGAGAGTGTAAAAATGATTGTGGCTCCATTTGGTTGTGTTTTGTTGTGTTTCCGAAAATCCAGCCTGGAATTGTGGACAAAAACAAAAGAAAGTTTTGGTGTCTGTGGGGCTAAAATAAAATGTCATCAAATGATGGTCCGTCCGTGCCTCAAATGCTGAATAATTAGTGGGCCCTGGTATCAAAAAGGTTGAAAGCCACTGATCTAGTACACAAAGGACCGACTTTGAAGCCTGCTTCATAATGCTGGTGGATGCTAAAGAGGAGGAGAGGCTAGTTTATTCAGAAGCTATATTTTGTCAGAAGTGTATTTGGGAGGAAGTTGTGAGTGACCTACATGCACATCCTCACTGTGGAAATGGCTTTCATTGTTGCCCCCCCTCGCTATAGTTGCAATAGTGGTGAGATTTGAATTGTTTGATGGCTTAAAGCCACAGTGGCTACGGTGCATTAGCGGTCAGAGCTGGGTGGCCTCTAAAGTCAGTCCTCATAATGGGGTGAAGAGAGAACAGCTAAAAAGAATACTGAAGCAGTAGAGTGACTGAATTATCCCAAAATATCGAACAGCTGTTGGCAAAGTCAAGGAGACTCTGCAAGTTGTACACCACATTGATAGCTGTTAAGACTTTTAGTGCCCTAGTGGTCAAATATATATTACCCCCATGCAGACACCGTAGGAATCAATGGTGTTTAGCCTACATCTGGGAATTCCTCACAGTCAGCTACCTGTTTTAATATGAAGCTACAGACCCTTGTGTAGCTTCATATAGACCCTTGTGTAGCTGTCTTAGTGTGTGTAAAACACACACTAAAGCTCGGAATAAGAAGGTCCTTTTTTGGATGGGGAAAGGCTCATCCCTTCTAGTAGGCTCATTATTTGCCTCGCATATTGTCCTTGTTTTGTAGCTGAATGGGTTATTGTATTGAGATGTGAATTGTAAAATGCACTGTTATGATGTAATAATGCTATTGTGAGGTTACTTAGAATAATGGCAAATTAATCGTTGGAGTTGGAAGCAAACGTTTAAGTCAATCACGGTGGAATAATTACTGCAACTATAAAGAAAACGTTCTCAGTTATGTTCAGACATTTCTAATTGACATAATATACGACTGTATATCAAATTTGTCATGTTTGCATTGGCAAAATGATGTGCGACCTACCATAACTAGGCTGCAGTGGTTTTGCTGGGGCTTCTGTGATGCATGGTACAAACACGTTTATTGACGATTGGGGAAGATAGAGCAAATGGAAACATATTGTCACAACAGGGCCTTTGTTCAGAATGTGCACAGGGGTGGCTGATTTATCATGTGTCCATCGATTAGATCGATACACAACAACTCAGGCAGTGACCTCTTAACAGAACACATCTAACCCAAATCTGAGAGAGAGTGAGAGAGAGCACTTTCCAGCCGCCACTGAACAGTCGCGGCAGTCGCTAGTGTTTTTTTATGCTGCAAACAAAAGCTTTATCGTAAACGTAACCAAACCCTTACCATGCTCCCTTACCAAGCGCTTACCCTAACCTCAACCAAACCCTTACCATAACCCCATAACCCTTACCCTTAGGGTATCCCTGTGAGGCCGGTCTCCTGCTAGTGCCGCAGCTAACGCTGATGACGGAGAATACCAAGTCTTGTCTCAAGCTTGGCAGAAAGCCACAATCCCAGAACAAAAAACGGAGCAAAAAATATTATTTGCATCTCGGGGCGCGTATATTGAGGATTGTGAAACCTGGCTCTTGCATCAGTCCTGTATGATGTCAGTTGTCTATGACAGTGGTTCCCAAAGTGTGTGTGTGTGTGTGTGTGTGTGTGTGTGTGTGTGTGTGTGTGTGTGTGTGTGTGTGTGTGTGTGTGTGTGTGTGTGTGTGTGTGTGTGTGTGTGTGTGTGTGTGTGTGTGTGTGTGTGTGTGTGTGTGTGTGTGTCAGAGCAGATGGGAATGTGCTGTTATTTTCACGTACACATACACACAGGAGAGAGACTCTCTTCCTGTGTATGCGTGTGCATGTGAAAGGTTGATTGGTCCTGTTGTGCATTGATTAGTCACCTCCACCAACCCCCCCCCCCCCCCCCCCCCCCCCCCCCCCCCCCACACACACACACACACACACACCCCCACACACACACACCCACACACACACACAGACAAACACAAAGTGTGTGATCGGTGATCCTGTCGTCTCCTCACATCTTGGTTCACAAGTGGAGTGTCACTGCATATGAACGGACCTCACGTCACAGTGACGGACAGATACATTTTGCCTTTGGCGTTAAACAACCCTCAGAAGTTATATTAAACCCTTTTTCGATTTTGTACGGCCCTTTGCTCACTGCACTGAGCAGTTCCACGGCCCCGTCACGCAAATGCACTAAATCAGATTCTATTAATAAGCATGCTAGCAGTGAAACCCACCGTGAACCCAATGGCACAGCATCTTCATTCTGGGCATGTCATAGAGCCAAACTTTCGCCCACCCCCCCTACGGGCGTCATGCTGCAAAGTGCAAAACACATTGTGAGCTTTTAGATTGGCTATTTGCAGCTAAGAGATTTGGTGTCGGCGGGTGAAAGACGGAGGCGGCCGAGTATAGACCCTGGGGACCCGCTGTCACCCCCCGAATCATTGAAGCATGTAGGATGGAAGTGGTTAAGATGCTGAGTAAGTAACTTCCCACGACGGGGCGGCCAAGTGAGGGTCACTCCGTTTAGAAGAAGACACTTAATAGTTCCACTAACACACCCTGTTCTTATTGGCAGTCTGGAGGTTATGGCCTTCAAGTTGATTGCCAACTCCTTCTTTGGCTCATTTAACGTGTAATGAAAGCCTGCATGAGAAGGACAGCTTAGACGTAAGTAAACGTGCGGATACTTTCACGGGCATGGGCGTGCACTCGCACTCACTCACACACTCGCACGCACTCACACACACTCGCAGAGAGAGAGAGAGAGAGAGAGAGAGCACGAGAGAGAGAGCGCGGGAGAGAGAGGATTGATGGCCTCATGATGTGCTTCACTGAGCAGAGGCAGAGATTGTTTCTCTATTGTCTCGGTGACAAACTCTCTCCTCTCCGTCTCCCTTATGCCCAATTTATGCGTTGGTGTCCAGCGTCAGAAATAGCCTGTGTGTGTGTAAGCGTATAAATGATAGGCATGGGTAATATATACTCACACATACCCCACATACATAAACGCAGCCCCGGCACTTTCACTGGCAATGTTCCCTTTGCTTCACATTTGAGATCTCATCTGTTGAATGTCTCTTTTGACCTTGGATGTGGTAAAACAAGATGCAGCTACAGCTGCAGTTAGAAAAACTGCCCTTCTGGGCACAGGAATTGAGGCTGTGGCCTGCTGTTGGCGCTATAGGCCAGTGCTCTTATGCCTTTGATGATAATTGGTCCAAAACTGTGGTTTGCAAAAATTACCTGTTGATGGTGCTATAACAGTCCAATGTGAAAAGGGTGCGGTTATGTTTGGAGCGAGAGCGTTACCGGCAGTGGCAGCTGCCGAAAAACAGCCAGTGCAGCCGTTAGTGTTTTATCCGGCAACCCATATCCTTACCATAACCTTTACCAATCCTTTATATTACCCTATCCATAAGCACTGCACAATATGGAGCCGCTGTGGCATATGGGACCGGCAATGTGATGGCATTGCCCTCACATTGCATGCCGGTGATTGCATTCTTGCATTCATGCAGATCGGTGCATTTATAGTTAAAAATTTGAAAAGCTGTCTCATGGTGGGACTAGAACAGGCTGTTCTACAAAATGTGGGGCGGGGGTTCATTGTTGGCATCTAGGGATTTTCTGTGGAAAGTTTGGCATTGACGGTGCCAGGGGTTAGCTGGAAACAGACGGACACTCCGGCGCACGCACACACACACACACACACACACACACACACACACACACACACACACACACACACACACACACACACACACACACACACACACACACACACTGGTGAAGACAGTTAGCCCTTCTCAAAGTCCCTCCCCAATCCCATCCTTGTCCAATAGGCATGTTGGCTAATTGCAGCCACTATTTTTGTGCTCTGTATATGACTGCAGTCTGCACAGAATCTTTTCCTAAACTCATGTAGACTGCAGTTCATCGATGCGCTCAACAGGAAGAGAATGAAGCTGGGAAACAATGGCTGCACTGAAAATCATAACAGTATATGGAATGCAGCTGTTAATTTCTAATTAAAGTGCTAATTCCTGGTTTCATACTCCCTCAGACGCTGCCTCTTTCTGACAAATGACAGATTTAAAGCTCATGGCTTGTTGACTGGTGATTTTCCATTTAGCTGGCTTACATCTGACCACCAATCATGTCGATGTTTTAACAAGTGTGGGCTGACCAAAACTCTGTTCGTGGAAAATTAAAGTTTCGTGATTGAGTGCTTTTGTGGTATTAATCAGGCCCACATAATGACTTTTTCGGTGGGTTGGTGGCGCGGGGGAAAGTGGGCCCTCCAGTCCTCTAACTGATTTACCATTCGCGCCCACAATACAGTGGCTTTCTCATTTGCATGCCTCTACTACAGATGGCGTTCAATTAGGATCCATCACACTTGGTGTTTCTGCAGTTTGAAGTGTTTTTCATTTATTTATTTTTAGTGACTCCTCGCAATCTCAATCCTCTTCTCTTCTCTTCTCTTCTCTTCTCTTCTCTTCTCTTCTCTTCTCTTCTCTTCTCTTCTCTTCTCTTCTCTTCTCTTCTCTTCTCTTCTCTTCTCTTCTCTTCTCTTCTCTTCTCTTCTCTTCTCTTCTCTTCTCTAGTTTCTTGCTATTAGATCTTAGTCATTGCATGCAGGGTGCACTGAGGATTGTTGGATGAGTCACCCACTCTCCTCACACCCCCACCTCCCTGCATTTCTTTCCTCAGTCTAAAAAAGTGCTAAAGGGACGGCATGGAGAGCCGTCTGCCTGCATGGATTCCCTGTCCCCTCTCCATCTCCATCGCTCTGTCCTCTCGCTCTTCCGGACGGTGTGACATTTGCAGGGGCATCATCTCTCACTGGGAAGCCCTGCTCTTTTAGTGGGTGTGAGAAAGTGCGAAGCGACAGGAGTGGAAATCGAGGTAGTCGCAAGGGGAAGGCTGTCGATGAACAGGGTGAGAAAGTCAAAAAGTGATCCGGAGAGGGAGAGAGAGAGACAATGACACAGGATTGGAGAGATGAGAAGAACGGGAGGAGGGGCTGTTGACAAAAGGAGAGAGAGAAGGGGGGAGGGTCTTGAGATTGGCAGGCGTGCAGGTGAAATACAAATAAACAATAAAATGAAAGCGCCTGCACATGGCCCCGCAGTGTCAACGATGCCGTCCTGTTTCATTTTGTTAGTCAGGCGTCTGTAATATCGTTGCTTCAAAAGTGGGACATGGTTTTCAGCAGTATCAGGCTGTGCTGCTAATTCAAGATGATATCGGGTCAGTCACACCAGTGCCGCTGTCCCGTGGGGACACAAATGAAATCAAATTTATCTCAAGCTGTTGGATGTGTGAAGGGAGAAAAAAGGAAGTAGTTTGTTGATGAGAGTTGTGAGAGTTAGTAATGAGACCGGTTTCATGTACCACGCATATATGATGACATGAGAAATATATTATTCCATTAGGGGTTGGGAGAGGAGACAGGGAGGGAGAAGTGTCTGGTGTTTGTTCTGGTTCTGTTCACTATTGCTGTGAATTTGTTTGTAAGCCTTAGTAGTGAGTGCATGAAGTGCATACCACAGAAATATACAGTATACTATACAAATTCATTTCATTCTTGTGTGAAACAGGACTTTATTATGGAGACCGGAGATTTTGAGTCCAACCCAATTGGCAGTGTTATAATCGCATCCTATATATATACTTTATATTACTGTTGAGTACACTAATTGCACTTTGCATTGATGGTAAATGAAACAAGTTTATTGCTTTGCTCCAACTTGTGATTGATTCATTTATCAAACCAAGCTGAGCACTGGAATATTTCAGTTTCAGCAACTGTTGTCAACTGAGATTAATTCATTTATAAGTGTTTTGTTTTTGTTTTTCAGTCAAGTTGTGGTTTCTGAATTTCAAATCCACACTTATTAGTACTACCATGTCTCAAACCGCCCTGATGAAATGTGTCCAGGTTGGGCTTGTAGATCTGATGGGCCGTGTGTATCTTCTGTCTTCCAGAAACAGAGACTGAGTCCGAAGCTACGATTTACTATGTGATCGGAGCCATTCTATACAGGACCCTGGGAGTCATCCTGCCTGCACCAGTGTGAGTACTTCTCCCTTCATGACTATGCATTTTACTGTGGTTGTTCTCTGTCTGACCTTGAACACTACCAATCTCATCATTCTGTTCAACTGCATGCCAGCCATTTTTGTCAACATCAATATCCTCCTTTATTTGGTCTCACATTCATTCTGTCCTTTTTTGCCTCTGTGCCATTTTCTCACTCCCATTATTGCCTGTGTGCCATTACAACTCCTAATTCCCCCTTTGTCCTTTCTCTCCATTCTTCTACTCTCCCTCTCTCTCTCTCTCTCTCTCTCTCTCTCTCTCTCTCTCTCTCTCTCTCTCTCTCTCTCTCTCTCTCTCTCTCTCTCTCTCTCTCTCTCTCTCTCCCCCTCTGTGTCTCTCACATATTGCCCCATATTTAGATTCTCTTCTTCTGGCAGCCAACAGCTTTGCATGTCTTAAAAGATTCCTCAACATTGCACTTAAAGCACAGTACTTTGACAGTAAATCTGCTTAGTTACTTGTTTCTTAGTTAGTTACGTGTTTCACTAGTCAATCATGAAATTCAAGTGTTTAGGAGCCCAGAGGAGAGCTGTAGATGCCTACACACGGGCATGAGTTTGCTCGACGTACGAACAGTCCGATCCCCTCCCACCTGCCTGTTAGCTTGAGAGGGTCATTCTTTTCTTCTTTTTAGAAAAGAATGACCAAGACCAAGCATTCCAATCATGGTCACCCCATAGCGATGATTCGATTTCTCTGACAAAAGTACCTAATGAAGATAACAAGTGCAGGCAGAAAAGTGAAGACGTTGAAATTGATCGGCACGAAATGACATTTGCGATGCTTTTATCATTTTGATTGGTTAATGTATGGTGATAAGAGTGTGCCACTTCAAATGTGTGATTCATTTTACATATTATTCACACATGCAGTACTAGTAGTATGCATGCCGTGTGGGTGGTCAACGTGCATATGGCTGAATAAAGGATTTTTATCTTCACCTAAAGAATGCGTTTTCATGTAATATGGTTTGTTCTTAGCCCTGACCCTGTGAATCCAGGTCAGTGCTGTTGCAGCTGGCTGCAGTGTGTGTCTCTGTTCTGCTGGGTCCTCCCTACTCAGCTCTCTGATTTATGGGCTGACTTTGGCTTTCCTTCTCTGTCCCATTACTCAAACATATATTTTGGATATACGACAATATACTGTATCTATATATAACAGGAATCTCCATCTGCATGTCTAGCCCATGGCATGGTCTCAAAAGCAGTTAAGACACTCAACTCTACACTTGGCAGTAGAGCCCAACTGATGCCATATATTTGGAACCAACACCAAATTTTGGTAAAAACTTACAACAATATTACCAATGTGTTGGCCCGATGTTTATTAATCAATGAAAATAATGAAAAATACTTGTGAAAAACCTCTCTAAACTTAAAGTGTCCATGTGAATTCATTCTCCACACATTGCATTCCTTTCCTTCTTTCCCTGTTCCTAGGCATCTATAACTATCTGACTAAGACTGGTGCTGGCTATTTGCTGGAGCCAAACTGACAACCACACTGAGACCTGGACAATTTGAAATAGAAGCATCGGGTCCATCTGGTTACATTTGTACACGCTCAGAGTAAAACTACCAGTGATTTTACAGTATAAATTGGTGTCTCAGAGTCAAAAATGCCATTAAATGGGGGGTAATGAGGGGGTCCGCGGGGCTAATGATAAGTGTCAACTTGACGGTCCTTGACATTAAAACATTTGGTAACCACTGATATAAATATTCTGTTTTTGCCTCTGTCCTGTGCGTGTGTGCGTGCGTGGGTGTGTGTGTACGCTTGTGTCTGTGTGTGCGTGCGTGTGTGTGTATAGTCCACCAGCGGTGATCAACTCTAAGCTCCTGACGGTGACGGTGCGTCCTGAGCCTCAGCCCACTGAGCCCCTGGTGGTGGTGGAGTTGTCTCCACTGCTCAATGTAAGTCCTTTCACCCTACTCTACTCATACATCCAGGAGGGGTGAAGTCATTTTGCGACCGTCACCACTGGTCACGACTGCTATAAAACATAAAAAAATAAAAATAATAAATAAAAAATACCGCTTTAAATGGCCGCTATAAAACTGATTTGAACACTTGTTGCGGCCGATATGGCCAATGGTCGCTAGTCTCGCTACTAGTAGTAAAACGGTCAACCGGTCTTCACCAGTCGCAATTGATCTATAACGGTTGTGACTGTTTTATAGCAGTCGTGACAACGGTCACAGTCGCAAAATGATTTTGCTGTCTCCTTAATAGCCTACTGTATACTTCATACACTAAGAATAATCATGACACCATGTCAACACTGTACAAAGCTATTATCTTTAGCTTTGTATTCTATTGATACAGCACATGTTCTGTTCATGTGAATATTCGAGCATCTCATGTTATTTTTATTCTTATTTTTTACAAATCATACTCTATGTATGAGCCAATCAATGCTGAAACAGTCTGATTTTGTCTTTTTCTTCGAGTGAGTCAGTTGGTGTGATACTATGATTACACTTTGGAATCCGTGCAATGCTGTACCTCATTACCACAGGTTCTACATTTCTCAGATTAGGGAGACTATCACCTCCAACCTCTGTGTGTGTGTGTGTGTGTGTGTGTGTGTGTGTGTGTGTGTGTGTGTGTGTGTGTGTGTGTGTGTGTGTGTGTGTGTGTGTGTGTGTGTGTGTGTGTGTGTGTGTGTGTGTGTGTGTGTGTGTGTGTGTGTGTGTGTGTGTGTGGTGTGTGTGGTGTGTGTGTGGTGTGTGTGTGCGCGCGCGTGCGTGCGCGCGCCCATGTGTGTTGTGGCTGTAAAGGCAATTGCTTTCGTGGATGGAAAAAATTAATGCATTATTAATCAACAATTTGTTAATTTGAAAAAAAGGGCTTTGTTAATATCTTTGTAATATCATGGTCAATGCCCATGTGAAAAGTTAGAGAGATTGGCGCATGAGGAGTTATGGTGGTTTCAGACAGACATTCAGACATTCATTCATTCAGACAGACTTATTTACTTATTTATAGTGTGGATAGTATGGATGGACTAACATTCTTCTACCTTGCGAGAATAACATTTTATCCACTAAAAAGTAGTGGTGCACCGCATATTTGACAGAAAATGGCTAAAACTGCATTTTCATCAGTCAAAGGCGCTGAATAAATGTTTTATGCAGCCATGACAGCAATGGTAGGAAAAAAGATACAGTATCTTCAATATTAATCATATTCGGTATTTGATTTTCGGCCAACTGTTTCACATATTTGGTATTCAGTTTTGGCCGATCATTTCCCTCTCAGTACATCCCTACTAAAAACGTTTTGGTTTAAGTTTTGATGCTGATGAGTTATCTCTCTGTCTTGTGCTGGTCGTCAGCCTAATTTATCGTATTGTTAGCCTGAAGATCAGATATTTTCCATAATAAGTGAAAAATTAGGCTTAACGCATATTGCTAGTAGTCATTTTAGGAAGATCATATTACCATATTAGCACATTGACTGACTTGTTTAATTCGATTTAACCATTGCAGCCGCACTTTGTACTTCTATTTGTTTTCATGCAATCCGAGTGTGCTGTGGCCTAGAAATTTAATTCAGCGCAGGTTCCCAAAGAATTCCATTCTCCCAAACGACCTCTGCTGCTGAGATCAGACAGAGAGAGAGAGAGAGAGAGAGAGAGGCAGAGAGAGAGAGAGAGAGAGAGAGAGAGAGAGAGAGAGAGATGAACTGCATGCTATGAAGCACTAATGCTCTGTGCATTCTTTGGATGAATGCAGCCCTTTCTGAGCTTTAATATTTTAGTGGTGTCTCAGGACGCCTATTGACTTAATATTATAATAGAATGTATTATTATAAATGACTCACGCGGCGTCTTCCTAGCTCAAAGGAGTTTAATGAGGAGCTTTTGCTCGTGACCCCAATAAGATGCAAGGTTCATTACCCATTCATTTGCAAGAAAAGGTGGGCACTGTTGAGGAAAAAAAATAATACCATTGAATATTTTATGTTTCTGTAATTGACTGCAGACGCACGTGCTTATACGCCTGTAGCACACAGAGTGGCAGACGCAGCCGATACGCTAACATTTGCACGTCTGCGTGTGCTCACTCGGAGACACGTCAAACTGTACACGCGTGCAAAGTGCGAACACGCGCGGCCGTAATTAAGCTCCAAGATGTGTTCGAGTGGAACCAAATGGACCCTCGTGGGCCTGTTCGGTTCAATCTGTACACTCTCAGAGCTAAATGAACACAGAAGATTTCTCTCACGCGTGTGCACATGCGTGTGCATGCGCCCACACACTCTCTTTTGGCCTAGAGTAAGTTTCAGGATTTGCAAATGAAAATGTGGTCATGTGTGCTTCTATGCACGCAGAGAACCTGGGGGTCAGAATGATTGCGCGGTGAGAAAGACTATATATAATACCGTATATGTATTCATTCACCCTCCCTCAGCCAATTGATCTTTGCTCTCTGTATGCCACTCACCCACTCCATATTCAGGCCCTGCTCGCTTTCCATACTTGCCATATTATTATGAAGATATGATTATGGGCCCCTGCAGTTCCCTTTCTCCTCTTTTGTTCCTGCTATACCTAGAGTATTACCTATACTGTCTCTGTCTGCCCCTACCCCCCTTTACTGCCTAACTCTGAAATGTTCATTTATTTTCTGCATAAAACATTACAGACTGACCATGCCATAAAGTGCACTTGCCCTCTCTCTCCTCTCTTGTCTCAGTCTCTCTCTCTCTCTCTCTCTCTCTCTCTCTCTCTCTCTCTCTCTCTCTCTCTCTCTCTCTCTCTCTCTCTCTCTCTCTCTCTCTCTCTCTCTCTCTCTCTCTCCACTCCTCTCTTGCTCTGTCTCTTTAACACGGCCGGCCGTGCAGAAGTGATTTGTGGGTCCAGTGTCAGTGGAGGAGATAATTTCACAGCCTCCCGCTGGTGTTAACAGACTGCCGTATGTACCACTCCCTGCTGGGGGCGCTCTTCTCTGCCCCCACAGCAGCGCCACAGGGCCAGGACGGTGTGGAGGGCAACGAGTATGGATATACGCAGCATGAGACGCACACACACACACGGAGGCACGCACACAGAGGCGCGCATTTGCAATTTAGGCTATTTATTTGCAAAAAGGTGAGAGCGGTCAAGGCTGTGTTGTATTATTGCTGAGCTGTCTGGCTAATCTCTGTGCCTTGAAGCCGACGGGACAACAACACAGACTCAGTGTGTGGGAGGGAGGCTGAACACAGCTACATGGAGACCTTGGTGGTGGAAAACCTGCTCACATGTGCTGTACTTAAGTACATTTATCAATAGGCTGACTGCAACATGAAAATAATAAGCTTGGGAACATTCACTTACCTCACAATACAATGACGATATCGATATCTATTGATATTTAGTCTGCTTAATCAATTTACATGGTGATTCTTACTTATGTTACGATTCGATTCGATATATGGATATATATTGTATTTTTTTCCTCATGCAAATTACTTGGCTTTTATTATACTTAAACATGTTAAAACAAGTCTAAGCAATATGGACCATGAAAAGTTCAATCATCCACTTCAATGCAGCTCGGTTTTGAAGCTGGCGATTCGATATTGATATCATGGCATTAAGAATTGCAATATAAGAAATAGGGTCATACAATTCGGCTCAGATCTCATTTAATACTAAAATGGGAATTTCTTGTTGTCTTTTGAAAGTAGCACATTACCAAAATGTATATTGGCGAAAGTGGTTAATAATAATAATAATAATAATAATAATAATAATAATGTAGTAACTCAAGTTTGTGAATGTAGCAGCGTATCTGAGATGTACTGGAGTGGAAGTAAAAGTACGCTATATTAGGATAGTCCAGCAAAGTACTGATACTTCAGAAGTTTATTAAAGTACAGTATACAGCACTTAAGTGAATGTACACGGTTACTTTTCACCTCTGAGTCCGCTCATTTTTGGTTTCCTGGCCTCTGTGGTATTAGCGTGAGGCGGTGTGTGTGTGTGTGAGGTTGCGTGTGTGTGTGTGGCAGGGGCGGATGTAACTTTTCCCAATGGGGGGGTGGGGCATGTGAAAATGGTATGCCATACCATTTTCGGTAACAGGACTTATATTAGACTCAAGTAAAGCATCAATAATAACATCAGTTGAAGTTGCAACAGACACGCAGCATGCATAAAGCTAAAGGTCTGACTCAGAGAGTTTTCTGTTTTCAATGATGAAATGCGGTTCAGTGGTGCCACAGTTGTAGTTAATTAGTAGCAGTAGTAGTGTTTCAAATCATTTAAAATATCAGCACTTTTCATTTGAAATATCGTGGGTTTTGCATGTCATCATGTTTGGTGGGGCAGTCCGGGCATTTAGGGGGGCTTCCCCCCCCCCCCCCCCCCCATGCCCATGCCTAGATCCGCCCCTGTGATGTTCTGACCTTGGTTGCTGTACAGTGAGCGCCCTGGATGCGAAGCATGAGCAGCTCCATGGCAACAGCTGCGGCGGTGGGCGGCGGGCCGCGCCTCGGAGGGGCCGGCCGCGTAGAGGTCTCTGTACCTCGGTCATGTCCTCGCTGGGAGGACATCTGCTCCAGGCTCGCCGTACACCTCCCCGATGGCCGCAGCGGCCCCAAACACCACAAACACCCCACTCAGTGTGCTCACGCGCGCGCGTGCGTACAGATTGCCACTGTCGGGGTTTGAAACCTCGTATGTCCGAAAGCCGTTACTTTCCAAGAAAGTATGGTTGGGATGTAGGGAAGGATTACCGCATTCCAGTGAGTCCAGTGTGGTTATTATTTTGTCACAGGCTCGTAATGGTCTCATTGGTTCCATTTTTAATTAAAAACCCACAGACACACTTGGAGATACGAGCAGTCCACCTGACGGCGTTGGCGCGTGCAAGGGCTGCGTGCGAGTGTCTGTGTGCGGGCAGGAGCAGTACTGCAACACCGAGCAATCGATCACATGTGCGCGTCCGTGCGCACATGTGTAGACATGTGTGAATGCATGTGTGTGCGTGTGTGAGTGGTGAGTAAGAAGCAGGAAAGCAGAAAAGCTGCGTTTGTCTATACAGCAGGCCGGCAGACCAGATGCCGAGAGCCCTCTCGCTCTCCCTGCAGCCATCGCTCATCCTCCCCTGTTAGGGTGTCAGCCACGGCTTATGATAATCAGCCACACGGTAAACCCCTCTGTGAATTGTAGGACGGGGGGCGGAGAACATTCTTCGGAAATGGCAGATCTGCTGAGAGCTGTGAGCTTGTAGATCAGACTGCGACTACCGTGCCGAGCCCTGGGAGACGCCAGTGAGCTAGGTAGTTGGTTAATAATGAATAAAACATGATTCAGAAGAACCCATTCTGTGTGGTTGAGTATGCTAATGCAATATAACTATATCACATGTGCGTGTGGTTTGAAAAGGTGGTCTCTCTACACTTCCATTGGAAAACAATAATATTCCCCTGGTGGAAGAGCAGGGATTCCCTCTCAGCAGCAGAGTGGTACAAATGCAAGCTCCAATGCAGGAGGAAGCAATGCGACTGTTTTGTTTGCAAACTTTCTGAGTTCAGTTAACACCAAGGATTTTGCTGTACACACTCAAAAGTATATGTAAGTCCTTCACCATTCGGAATGCAGCATCCACGTTCCTTGCGCTTAATTTGCCAAAATTATATGCCTTCAAGTGGCTAAGTAGTTTGACACGATTATGTTTCCTTTTTTCAAATCCGGTAACCACATGAACACATACTGTATGTCCCTATTCTCACGAGGTTTGTTTGTTGGTGGTTAAAAGGAATGGACCAAAAATATGTAGGTTACTGACAGACCCAGGTAAACTAAGTACAGATTTCCTACACATGTTTACTAATGAATTTCCATTAATTGGTGAACAACACTACACAGGGATGCATATGGGTGCATGGTGGGGCTATACAACACTACAAAGGGCCACATCCCCACTCTTTCCTTCCTCACAATTATGATGCCTGGTGCAGATGTAATGGCCACAAAGCAGCCCAGTGTTTTGGAAATCGCCTGTTTTATTAACAAAAATGGCCACAGCAATGCATAGCCAAATATTTTTCTAGGACACTAAACAAAAAATACATGACTGGATTTGTTTTCAAGAAAGTTATTAGAATCTCTTGACCGTGGGAAACTGTAATTATATAACATTCTTTAACCATTTTTGTCAGAAATGGCTCCAATGTTCCTGGTCTATGTGTTTTGAAGCATATACTCATATATATCATACAGCATACATCGTCGGAGACAACCCTCCTCTTCTGAGGCGAGGAGTAACTGAGCTGTAAAGATGCACCCCATTATTACCATCGATAAGTGCAGTTATTATGCCCGGAGCTGTCGCTCTCTCTGTGAGCCAGCAGACAACGTCATTAATGCACCACTGTCACCCGCTTAAAGAGGGGACAGACACTATGGGAGTGCTTGCGGTGTCACTCCTGATGGAGCCCGCCGCGGTGTGCCTGAGCGCCGCAGCATCGCCTGATTGATGATGCGAACGCTAACGGAGCCTTCGTCGCCCGCTAACTCACAGGCCGGCAATTTCTAATGTCGGTTTGGCCCGTGCCTGGCGCCGGCGCCGCCACCGCGGCGCGTGGGCGACTGAATAAAACGGCGTCATCCATCAGTCTCGTGCCCACCAGCCTCCCGATTATCCTGCCAAGGGTGTATAAATGTCATGATGATCATCATCATCACAGCCTCCTGTCCTCTGCCTCCCCCGTTGTTCGGCTGCGTTGGAACTTTAACCGAATCCTCTCTCGGTCTGATGAGAGTCTGGATGAAAACGGTCGGTTCAAGTTGGGACTGGCAACGGAAGAAGAGGTTATATTCAGCCTATCAGTTTCTGAGAGATCAACAGTACTCCTTCCAGATATTGGGGACCCAGGTCCTCACTTTGTGACTTTGTCTACACCCACGGGTAATATTGTGAGGGTTCATTCAACTCACTGTGTGCAAAATGTAACCGAAAGGATCCTTAAAAGGATCCCTGTCTAATACGACAAATATGCCTTAAAGCATTCTACTTAGCCCTCTATAACTAAAGCCTCATAATAAAAGCACCTTAAATATTTTATTTCTTTCATTAATGGAGAATGTTCCACTTAATAGGGAATGCTCCTGTTGCAGGTTGTGACGTCATATGTCCGTGTTCCTATGGAATTCCTATTGAATTATTGCATTTGCTACTAAAAAATAAAAAAAAAATATTGCAAAGAAACAAGCAAAACGTACTTAATCTAACCTTTAATCAAACAACAAACACCAACTAATCCTATAACTTTAAAAATAATGTCTATGTTATGGTTGTTATCAATGACTAGGATTTTTATAAAAAGCAATCTCACACTCTTAAAGTATGAACATAATTATTTTTACAACTTAAACTGAATGTAATGTCATCACTATTGAGGAAGAACAATATCTAAAACCTTTTTTAGTACCAGACTATTTGACACGGTGGCAGCGCCCTGGACGGTCAGGCAGGGGTTTTTACACGCAACCCTGTTGGGGTTTTGAATGACGCATTAGTACACACTCAGGGCTACAAAGGGATAAATCAACCCTGAGGAATTTAATGTGTTGGATAAAATCCCAGGAGTGCAGATGTGAAGGCGAATCATTCCTTGCCCTTCGCTGTACTATTTGAAATAATGGGGATATCCTGAAAACATTTAGCTCTATTGCACGTATCCTTCCTGAGATAATTCCCTTCATGTTGCCCTTGGGCTGTGGTGAAACCATTTACTGTACACGTTAGTTTATATTCCCAGACAAGCCACTTGCTATAATACCCTGCACCATCAGGGGGAGCTCCTTCATTCATATTCATTTCAAAGGCACTGCTAGTGGTGTTTCTGGTAAAGGGGGCTAATTGATTTGGCCATTTTCCCCCTCTGCCTCCTCAGAAACAGGCTCTTGTTCGCAGGGCATATCCTCTGTTATTGGCACATTACCTGAGCACATGTTTAGTCTCACTGGGTCAGTTGTAAGTGTGATCTCTGACGGGATAAAAAAACAATGATTTTTAGATGTGTCTTAATGCTGGTGACCAGGAATGAACATCTCACTGGGGAGTCCCAAAAACTCAACCCGACAACCTTTGGCCAGAATCGATCGCCACCCAGTTGCTTTTCAATTACATACATGGGCAGAAAGGCCACACATGCCTCCCCGAATGGGATCAATTGACCGCCGCTGATCAGCAGTGGAACAAGGCCAATTTAGTCTTCTGGCGGTATTGATCCTGTGATCGTCTGACTGATTGAGTCTTAGTGAGCCCTACTCTATACTTGGTGTGCATGAGGTGTGATCACCAGATGAATGAGCCACAGTTAAACAGCACAGGAGTGGCTCGATTAACAGTGAGTGAGCTGGTCTCTGGAGGCTAGAGCTAGGCAATATATTATTATAGATTTGATATGTCAATATTCTGAAAGCGCCTATAGTCATCCCCACAATATGGACATGGAGTCTTTATCAAGATAAGTAAATCATAATAAGAAAAATAATAAAACTAGTGAAATGTTGTCGTTATCCAGCTGTACATGGCAAGGGTTTTTCTGCCATGTCCTAAGGCTGGTGGTTTGAGTTGATTCTTTTTATAGTTTTACAGTATCTTGCACCCAGCATTTCTGTGTTAATCCTGTCTCTCACTCTCTTTTTTACTTTCCCCTTCAAGTGGTCGCTGTTTGCTCCTCAGACCTGCAAAAGCAATGACTCTTTCCTCATGCTTACCTCGTTCCAATCCCTCTCTTTCAGCCCCTCAATCCTCCCCTCCCCTACCCTCCCCTCCCAACCCTACCCCTCTGTCTCAATCGCTCTCTTTCATTGTCTGTTTACCTCTCTCTGTCACCCATGCAGCATCAGTCTTTCTCCTCTGGCAGTGAGCTATTCTGTCTCCTCAGCGTCCCGCTCCCCCACTCATCCTCTCAGCTGACAATAACCGTTTATCTTCTCTTTTCCCTTCTCTTTTCCCCTCTCTCTCTCTCTCTCTCTCTCTCTCTCTCTCTCTCTCTCTCTCTCTCTCTCTCTCTCTCTCTCTCTTTCTCTCGCTCTCTCTCGTCTTCCCTTTCCTTATCTTGCAGGGAACATCGGATCCTCAGTGTGTAGTCTGGGATTATGGGAACCCGTAAGTCACTTTGAATGATTCTGACACGTTTCCATGTGGTTGGTGTGGAGTGTGTCTGCGTGAGTTTGTGGCCTCTATGATACACTGCACACTTGATACACATGTGATTATGATATATATATAGACACATTCATACATGTACTGTACAGATACATGCATGTCACAAAAGTGACACGTAGTGTTTGGCCAAGCGTGTGTTGACCGACTCTGTGCACATAGTGTATTTGCAAGTTTTCTTGTGTGTTTGAATCTGTGTTGTGTTGTGCTTGTCGTCACGTCCACTACCCTATTCTTTGTTTAATTTATGAACTGGAAACCAACTAATGAAGCGCCTCGTCTCGCTGGTAATTTAATTACCCATTGATAACACGCTCTTCTCTCAGTGTTCCTTAATTAAGCTTTTTTTTCCTGCTTCACTTTACGGAGCCAGACCACTTCCGTTTGCACAGCCTCTGTTTTCTTAACGAAACGTTAAGTGCTTTGCGCATTCTGCAGCCTTTAATGCCTCACCATCTACCGAATGGCCGTCCTCTCCATTTGTCTATATATGTAGGCCAGACTCATTGATATTCCTGACTTATAGTGGACAATCAAGTGTGCGATAGATACGTTTAAAACAATGCGCAGTGGATTTAGCCCTGCGGTGGTGGTGGTGGTGGTATAGCCATTAACCCACATACTGATCAGACGTTTTGTCGATGGTAAAGAGCGATGTCCAATTCAACTTCTGGGCTTAAAAGTCGATGAACTATAAGCGATTATCTCTAACTCATACTTTCCTTCCCAAGTCCATAATCCCCTACTACTGAATTTGAATACCAGATACCAATACCCGTTTTTAATTCTATTGGTCATAAAGAAGGACTGATAGAGGAACGCACTCGCTAGGTTCTCCACGGCTTCGCTGCCGAGGGCTCGCTGGTTCTTTCATTATAAATACCGCAGATAAGTCCCCTGTGGCCCAGGCTAGTAATGAGTGCAGGTTTGCATTGGGAAAGGGGCATACGAGATTGTAACTTATCAAACTAAACCTTTCCATCACGCAAAGAAAGGCTTGGCAAAGTCAATTAGCTAGCCAGCAGATTACTACCGCAATCAAATTAAATTTCCAAACATTACAACGGCAAAGAGCCAAGCAGAATACAAAGTAGTGAGATAGGGGTGATGTCTATCACCCAGGAACTGTCAAACAAGAAGCACAGTGGACAACGTCCAAATGTTGTTGCCAGGAATTGGGTAACAACAAGCAGCAGCAGCCAAGTTTGTAGGCACAGTCTTGCGGTTGTGGGTGACGTGCAAGTACAGCAATCTTTGCACGATAGTACAGTATTCTTTGGACTATAGAGTGCACATAAAAATCTTCAATTTTCTAAAAAAAAAAATGACAGTGTGCCTTATAATCCAGAGCGCCTTATATATGGACCCTTCGACTGCATTAGCTTCTATTCTATGTTGACTGCAGTAGCTTCTGTTCTATGTTGACTGCAGTACCTTCCATTCTATGTTGACTGCAGTAGCTTCCATTCTATGTTGACTGCAGTAGCTTCCATTCTATGTTGACTGCAGTAGCTTCTATTCTATGTTGACTGCAGTAGCTTCTATTCTATGTTGACTGCAGTATCTTCTATTCTATGCCCCTTATTTAGTGGAAAATACGGTACTGTGTGCTGGTGGCAAGACAAGACTGTGTTGCAGACAGTATAGATCTTGACTGGAGCAAGGGTGGAAGCACACAGCCACATTGGAAAGGAACATGTTGTACAAAGCATCAGGTTTGTTTGCTGGGGGATCTCACCCCTCTCAACCTGGCTGTCACTCTGACTGAGCCCTGGGCTTTGAGCTGGAGAGCCAGGCAGATGGGAGGTGTAGGTGAGGATATAATACAGTGTATAGATAGGAGCATGGAATGGACACCAGCACAGTACAAAAGACAGAGAGCGGCCAAACAGGATGAAACATTTTGTTGAATTATTATTATCAGTACTAGTAGTAGTAGTAGTATGTGTATTCAAGTAATATTCAGAGTGCGGACCAATTGAAAAGGACTGTAAAAGGAGGGTAAAAACGACAAAAGGACAAAACGGCATTGCCGTTGAAAGACAATAAAAAAAAAACACCTGCCGACTTGAAAGACAATCAAAAACACCTGTCGTCCCTATTTTATTTTTTTTTTTTTTTTCAACATAAAATGCCCCTAAATGCCATGGGCATGCCGGTATTTCTACAGGGAGATGACTCAAGCAGAAGACAAGCAACACAAGTCTTAAAAGTGCTATGTGATGCGTAGATCAGGCATGCTCAGGTTTCAGTTATCCTCATTGGCTGGGTTGTTGCATACTCTTACATCAGGTACTGAGGATCTATACAAGCTGATAACACAGATGGCTATACACACACAGACGCAGTGCTGTGCTTACCTACCTGTCATCTCATCATAGACTGATCATCAACTTCTCTGACAATGGGTGCTGATGAGAGGCGGAAATCTGTTTAAATTATATTCCGTAATGTGCTAGCTCACTCCTCTCGTTTCCACTGTAGCCTACATTATGTTATTACTTTCCACTTTGCACTGCATGGCCCCACTTTGTCTAGAAGAAGTTTGATTCAAACTTCAATATGTTTGATGTCTTCAGGAATCACAGGAGCCTCTTGAGCGCTCATTCAAAATGCTAAGGTTTTTACAACTTTAAGATACTGAAAGCAGGCCTGGATGCTTCATTGCCTGTGGCACGAACCATGCAGCCGCCCCCATACCATTTAAATTCACCCCAAGCCCCTCATTGAATAGATTTGTATTAACTACTGTATGTATGTGCTACTAATTATGTATTTTAGCATGGTTATTATATCTATATTAACACAAACTCTATCTTCTATTTTATATATTTTTATAGTTCTGTGACTCACAAGATTTATATCTTGTACAGGCCAGTAGTAACATCAGTTGTGTAGCAGTGGCTACAGCCCCTAGACCAAGGGGATGTCCCTTTGATCTGGTGGTTAAGATGTTGGACTTTCACCTGGGAGACCTGAGTTCGAATCCCAGGCATTGCACATGCATAAAGTGGTCTGACTCAGAGATTTGTCTTTTTTTTTGAATGATGAAATGGTCTTGGCTTAGTGATGAGACAATTGTAGTTAGTTAGTTAGTAGTGTAGTGTTTCAAATCATTTTAAATATGCCATAAGCACTTTAATTTGAAACATATTTGAAATATTTGTTGTTTGCATGCCATCGTGTTTGGTGGGGCATTTAGGAGGTCATTGCCCTCCCATGCCCATTCCTAGATCCGGCTCTGAGTGGAAGTCAACAGAGAAGGAGAATAAGCACACTGCACTCTTATTTCTTCAGGCACAGTACCAGACTACCTGTGATTATTTTTCTGAGGAATTTATTCACGATAATACACTACCTGCCGGCTGAGTAACTTGTTTAGTGCCTTGTTTAGTATTGACTTGGGTTGTTATTCTCTGGTGTTGCTGTTTTCTTGTTTTCTTGAAATCTTGCTATATGGCAGAACAGATCTATTCACAGCTGATGTTTGTGGAGCAACATGAGCGCTGCCCGCCCTCCGGCAAAGGATGCTGGGCTAGTGGAAGGTCTCCAAAAACATCTTGGCAAATGTTCAACTTGGCTCCATATCTCAATTCATTTAAATGTTCTCTTCACCGATGCTGCTGTGGTTGGCACACAATGCATTCATGGGCTATTTTGCTGTCCAAAGTTCACACGTCACCGTGGCTGATTCGTTCCTCTATAAAAAATGGTTGGCGGACCAAGTTCACATCCGGGTAGCTAGACGTGAATTTTTGAAAAGTATTTCAGCTGTGATTGATGGCGGTTTGCAAGTTTATGAGAACAGAGTGAAACGGCTAATGGCTGAGACGCACAGAGACGAGAGAAACAAAACTATGGCAAGGTTACTAAGAGAACAAACGCAGAAATTACATTCAGTTTTGTTTTGTTTATTTCCTGTCTGTATAAACCAAGTTGACCTGAGAAGTAAGGATGCGCTGAATGTTCAGTCCGCAGTCTTCTTTTACGGCGCCCACGCCTCAAAAACTCTGAGATAATAAAAACCACCGACCTCACAAGACATCACAGTGTTTATGTGTGCGTGTTTATTTATTTATTTTGCCCCTAACTGGCCCATATGTCTGTGCCATCTGCCTACCCAAGATGGAATGCTCATCTTCTTCCCCCACTGTCTTCCCCGTCTCACTCCTTTCTGTCTGCTCTCAAACGCTCTCCATTCTCTTACCCACAACTCAAAGTGAAGCCATTAAATTTAGCATATCATAATAAAAACAAAGTTTTGTGCTAGTCGGAAACTCAAGAGGCTTGGTTAACAAAGGCAAATGTGTCAACGTCTTCTATGTACCGGTATTTTACAGCTTGCGGATAATGTTCACGGGGGACCGGGGCTCCTGTGACCAACAAGATGATGAGAGAGGGACAAATACTGTGTTCAACATGGCACATTTACTGCTATGCTTTATTGACCATGTTGTTTCAATTAAACAACAAAACGATTACGCTGTAAAGATAAGATAAACCTTTATTGACCTCTCTGGGTAAATGCAGGTGAAGCAGTAACATCAGTAAGTGTGAAACACGGGCTATAGGTACAGGTAAGAGTATAGAGTATTATAGTAAAGTAAATGGACCAATATCTCTAAAAAAAACAAGTATAATGTAGAACCTACTTAATAACATGAAACAATCAGGCTTTCATATCACATAGGAGCTTTAATGGAAATTGCTCTCAGGAACAGGTCATTTGATTTTGTGCTTGTGGTGATGTCATCAATGCACCCTACTTTGTATAATATCTCCTTCAGGCGTCAGTTCCAAATTTGCATTTCTGTTTTGTTTACAAAGTCCAACATTGTTGATTTTCCAAGCTAGCATGGAATGGAAATGAGCCTGTTTTTTTTTTTTTTTTTTTTTTATTAATCTAGCATCAGTGTTATAGCATTAAAATGTCAAATAATCTGCATATCAGCAGATTCACCACCTGAGGATATTGTGGTACTGTAGCTAAACTGCTTTCAAGGTCCATAGAAAGACCAAGAAATGACAAGGACTGGTTATATTAGATTGGTTATTGAGGCTCAAACCATTAGAAATAAGCTTGAGGGACATCTGCAATATGGTATTAAGTATTTTAGTAATGCACTGTATGTAATTTGCACTTTAATATTCCATTGTGCAGTATTGCAATACAGTATGGAATTGTATAGAATACATATCATGCTGGCAGATATCAGTTGTTGTAGTCGTACAGCAGCACGGTTCAACCAGTTCCTCGCCTAGAGCCAACTCAACAAGGTTCAAGTTCAGCAGTGAATTGGCAATGTATTCCGTCAGCAAAGAGCGGGTATAGGCCTATTACATTTCCACTCACATCCACTTATCACGAAACATTGCTTTCTCTTACTTCCCAATTCAGAGAGTGTCACCAAGATCCATTCACCAAGTGTCTGTGGCGACAGGAGGATCTCTACGTCTAAGGAGTCCCTTAGAGATTCTCTAACTAGACAGTCAGTCAACTGACGAGGTTCGCCTTGAGTCCCAGATTACAGGTTGTAGGTTGAGCATAGGCTATCTCTCTCCTGATTATAGGATAGTCCCTTTCATATTGTCAAGGCGCTTTACATACTGTAGTTTGTGCATTACATTCGCACATTTCACACAGGAAGCCATGCAAGGCTCCAGCCTGCACATCGGGAACAATTAGGGGTTCAGTGACTTGCTCAAGGACATTCCAAAACTACCTCTGGGGGAGTCCCGGGATCGAATTACAAACCTCACAGTTTCCATCCAGCTGTTCTACCAGCCGCTCTACTCCAGAACCACTGCCGCCCAACAATGTGAGGGCAGCAGAACTCATTGTGGTAGCAACAGGGGGCAATGCTTTTGTCTTTTTGAGGGGCGATAGACCCTTCTAGGTCCAGCTTTGATGGTTTGTGTAAACACAAACATTTAAGACAAAAAGAGAACACAAACATTCACAAATAGTGATTGCCCAAAATGAGATGATTTATGACGTTGTAATGCATGATTATACGAATGCCGCTCACTTCACATGGGCCACTAGTAGTTCTTTCGACCTGGATTACTTTTTTCATGTCATTAAAGTGAAGGTTTTATTTCACAAAATTTCAAAGAAATGTATGGAATAGGTGATCTACAATGTAACAGCGGATCACATGTGACACATTGTGTGCTTGTATAGATTTGTAGGTTTGTTTTGGCTTTAAACAGGTGACTTCCCCTTTGGCACAAAAGGTTTGAAAAACACTTCTCTACAAGAGAGCACTCAAGGAAAATCTATGTCCAGATCTTTAGGAGAAAGTTCCTTTCAATGCCTCCTCTTGACATGGTCAATAGTAATCTCTCCACTGTCAAGACAATTTTCTGTGACCTTTTTATTTATCGTGAAAAATAAATGCAACGTGTTTCCACTGGCTGGACTGAAGCAAACAAATGGGTAAATAAACCGGCTTGTGAAAAATTATTACTATTAGCCAAGATGACAGCCGCTGCTTTATTCAACAAATGTGTTTCCTCTGCTATTTATTATATAATTTATCCATGCAGAGGGAAAAAAAAATGTTTTCAATTCGACAAGTGAAAAGCTCCTTTGTGATAATGAAACTGTATCCTAATTTGCCATTTCCATTCGCTGTGATAATAACTCACACAAACAGTTGGATGGAAACTCGAGAGTAGAAGGTTTGCCTGGAACATATTGCACTTATACCTTATCCAAACACACTCTCTCTCTCTCTCTCTCTCTCTCTCTCTCTCTCTCTCTCTCTCTCTCTCTCTCTCTCTCTCTCTCTCTCTCTCTCTCTCTATCCCTCCAACACTCCATATCTCCGTAGCTCTGCCCCTACCACAGGAAATGGTGATGGATTTTCAGCATGTCTTTGCTGAGTGCTCCATGACCTTGCCTCTAGCATCTCTCTGGTTATGACCTTCTCTGCTGCCCCAGTGTGAGCTCGGCGGCACGCATGTGCGCGTGTGCACACACACACACACACACACACACACACACACACACACACACACACACACACACACACACACACACACACACACACACACACACACACACACACACACACACACACACACACACACACACACACACACACACACACTGCCACTCCTATGCACACACCCAAACAAACACTTAAAATATATAGGCCCACGGAAACAAGTCACACACAATTCAGTATGCATTGCATAACTCATGTTGTTTTTTTGTACTCAAAGATGAGTTGCATGTAGGACTATAGTATTGCCAAAAATCCAAGTGAACTCGGGAGGGTTATTCTGGACATGTGGGTTTTCAAGGCGGTTTTGAAGTTGGGGAGGGAGGGGCCGTTCATGATGGCATCAATCTATCTTGATCGCTGTGACTTCATATACTGTATATTGAACTTGATGTTTGTCATAGATGCCCCCTTTTCTACCCCTCTTGAGGTCCCTGTCCCTTCCAGCAGTTTGCATTGGTGCAGGTTGTCTTTATTCTAATGTCTTCATTCTAATGCTATGCCACGTCATATTTTTAATAGTATGCTGATACTCACGTACACATTTTAGATCCCTCTGGGGCAGACTTTATATGTAATGCCAGAGGTAATCTATTCCTCCTCCTCTCATGTCCTCCCTTTTGCCTCTCCTCTCCAGTCACTCCGGTTGAAACTCCTGTCACACGGGTGCCAGCTGAGTTTTTTAAAATCACGTAGTGGCCCAATTATCTTGTAGTGTATGGTTTGATGTGATGTGTGAGAAAAAATAGGGTTGGAGCCACTAAAATACCCGCAATAGAATAAAGACAACCTGCGGCAATGCAAACTGTATTGGAGGGAGCAGGACCTCACAGTGAAATGTAGAGAAGGGGGCATCTATGACAAAAAACAAAGGGCATTATGTATGATGTCACAGGAATCAAGGTAGATGGATGCGTAATGTGTTTTGATGTCAAATTCTCCTTTAAAGGTAGGGGAAGTGATTTGAAATTCATGGTGTAGTACCAGCCTGGTGCACTAGGGGCCCCCAAAAGTAGCTACACTATGTGAACCTGCTGCTCTCTCCTGATTGGAGGAGAATTGTGGTGACCTGGGGAACTTTTATTAGCTCCTCTGCTAACGTGGGGGAGGGGGAAACTCCATATGTGGTTTCCACACCTTATAATAGAGCATTTTAACAGAAAAAAAAATATTTTTTGGGTGATATCTGACAAAAGTGAAACCACTTCCCCTACCTTTAAGCAAGACATAATGTTCTGTAAGTACAGTGTGTACATACAGTACTGTTACTGTACAGCTCAACTACAGCTGACGTCTACAGCAGTATATATAGCCGTAGCTCATTTTTATTGTATAATGCAACCCTCACAGATGTTCCGTTTCTGCAGAGGACGCCTCTGCAATCAGAACAAATTACATCCTGCACCGGATAAACGTATAAAATATACATACGCGCTGCTGAAACATTTATCGGAACATCATTCATTATTTCCGTTGTATTCCTAATCACAGAGGGATGCGATTTAATAATCCCGTCAAAAGGCGATGCATTATCCATAGGCAGTGGGCAACTGGGCATTAACTGTATAGCTGATTTTAAAGCGCACAGGCATGAGAGGCTGAGCTAATAGATGGAGATAGTTTTAGATACCGATGAAAAGGGAACCGAGGGCGAATGCATGGGTTAACTGTTTTCCGTACTGTAGCGCATTTTGGTGTTCTACCAATTGAAAAATATCAGACCTACAAGCTCATAGCGTGCCACCGAGTGGCGCGCTATGAGCTTGTAGGTCTGATATTTTTCTTGTAGGTCTGATATTTTTGAAAAATCGTGAAAATGTGGCGCAAATCTTTAAAATTTCAGAAGCAAATATTTTTTACTCAAATCTTTGCTTCTGGAGGATCAGCTAGAGCATGTTTTCAGATGGGGGTTTGCAGGCAAATGTAGATAAATCCGAATCTGGCACTAGAATCTGGCATCAGAAACTAGAATCTAGCGTCAGAAACTATAATGTAGTGTCAGAAACTAGAATCTAGCGTCAGAAACTATAATGTAGTGTCAGAAACTAGAATCTTGCATCAGAAACTATAATGTAGTGCCAGAAACTAGAATCTCGCATCAGAAACTATAATGTAGTGTCAGAAACTAGAATCTAGCATCAGCAATTACAATTTAGCGTCAGTAAACTACAATCAGTTGTCAGCAAGCATATATCCATAGATTTGCGCATTATTTTCACGAAGTGGAAATAATCATAGTGCGCCACCAAGTGGCGCGCTATGAGCTTGAAGGTCTGCTATTTTTCAATAGCTAAAATATAACATAATGCTTAGAACATCAAAATGTGTTAGAATACAGAAAGGGTTAACTGTGTGTCTGATCCCTGGTGGTCTTTTTCAGCTGTAGTGTATATGGAGGATCACCAGATAAAGACCTCCTGCCTTGGCAGAGGTTCTCAAAGTGGGCTCCAGGGACTCCCTATGTGGAAACCTTGTGGACCCTTATAGGAAAATAAGCACAACACGTTAATGTAGCATGGAAATCATGCAGCACGTTAACCAGCGGGTGTTTAAAAATAGCCTAGTGTATCTCACAACGTGCTGCGATTTTTTAAATTCTATAATTAAGATGAATAACTTTAAATAATGTATGAAAAAAGTTTGAGCACCAGTGCTAGTCGATATACAGTAACAATAAATCTTATGCTCCTCGGAGTGCAGTTCTCTGTCAGCAGGGTTTGTCAAATCACGGCAGTTTTGGCAATTAATTGCATATGGGAAGTCTGACTGAAATAATTAAACACAACATAAGAAATCCGATAACATATAACAAATTGTGTGAATTCTGGTTGTAAAAGCCATAGTTGGCAATTCGTACAGTATGTTTAGCTCTTTTATTGTGGCTAACATTTAGCTTCAACTTAAAATTTTCCCCTCCTCCACACAAACACGCATGCATGCGTGCACGTCGTGCACACGCCAGAATGTCTGTAGTTATGCATAACTGCGCTACTAAGTCCGCTAGCATCACCTAGTGGCATGTCTGTAAATTATACTTGTGAAACAAAGTACAAGAAAGACTAGCCTACTTGTTAGAATTACTGTATTAGCATTACAAATGTCTAACAAGCAAAAGGCAGCTGTTGTTTTGTACACTTGTTGGGGTTAGGATAGGTTAGATTTTATTTATCTTTAGCCCTTTATTGTCTTACCAAGCCGCGTTTTTCTATGTGTTCATCTACATTTTACAGTGATCATAACAATGATTATAATAGCACGGCCGTGCTATCGCCCAGGGACAGAGGAGTTATCTCAAGCTCAAAGTAGCTGTTCTATAATATGTTGGCATCTTTGGAATGTCTAGACGTATAATAGACAAACAGTATTGTTTAACCTCTGATCAGTGATTGTGGTTGAATTGATGCCAAGAAAAATTGTTGACATGTGGTATGCCTTACATTCCTATTGACTACATTTTATAAGTTGCGCGAGTCTTTTTTTACGAAAGTGTGTTGCGAACTTAAAGGGGAATTCCATCCATTTTCAAAATTTTCCTAAGAGGATACAAATGTGAACCAAACGGACCCTAGCGGGTGCATTTGGTTCCGCTTGTACCCTCTCAGGAAAAAGGGGTCTGAAAGAAAAATCATTAACATGGTGAAATGCATCTTGATGATGTCATCAGTTATATTTCACCATGTTAATGATTTTTTTCAGACCTCCATTTTTAGGAAGTACAGAATTAGGGGAACTTTTTTATCATGTCCACACAACATCTCTAAGGTATATTAATGACATATTAAAATGTTGAAAATGGGTGGAATTTCTCTCTAAAACACCCTTTTCTCTTCTTGCCTGTCGCATATCATTTGCATCACCTCAACAGTTCAACTTTCTTGCCTTGTGTGCTTGCTTGCCGTTTTGTTTTTGTTTTTGTTTTCCTTGCTATATCGTGTTTCCCCTATCAGAGTATTGCCGGGTGACGTACACACAAACACAAGGGAGCCCAAGGGAGACAGGATGAGAGATGATAGGGGAGAGGAGGAGGAGGTGGTGGAAGAGGAGGGGGTGGTGGTGGTGGTGGTAGGGCTTGCTCCACTTTTCCATATGACAGAGCAGAAGGGATCAGGTCAGTGTCAAAGCGCGAGTCAGTGCAGCGTGAGGGAGTCGGTCAGCAGGGCTTATCTGGGCTCTTCATCCGCAGGGGCACATCAGACGCAGACAGACCCGTGGCTTATCCCCCTACCCCACCCCCCACCCCCATCCCCTGCTGCTCTCTGCGCAGGCTGTGAGCGGTGAAGAGCGGGTCAGCTTCTGTCACACTTGTACCTCGACTGGAAACGGCAGGCCTTAGCCTTTGTCGCGCTACTTACGCCCTGTGTAAAGACGAGTTCTTTGAGATAAAAAAAAAGGCGAAGTGGGATACCGCAGACGGGAGGGTGAACCTCAGATGCTTCTTGTCTTGTCCACTGATTGGACAATGTGTAGGAATGCCGGGCTACTGCTGACAACCTCGGACGGAATGTGACTTGTCTCGGAGTCTCGGAGTCTTGCTCAAGACTTTTGGGTTTTGGAGCGCAGACTCGTTTGCCTTACCTGCCGTTATGATGGAGCGCAACATCATGTGACCGGCGGGGAAGAGGGAAGTCTCACTACAATGGCCAAGTATAGCCTATCACACCTGACTTGAGTGTAGTCACTGGGTAGTTGTGATAAAGAGGTAGTGAAATGAAAGACATCCTCTCTGCCGCCTGCTGGAATACGGGTGACAACCACTTGCTGGATTTGAACCGGAGTTGAATTGGGTGAGTAACAGGTTGAATCCTCATTGATCCTTCCACCGCTCCCCTAGTTTTCTCCTTGTTGCTACAAGGAGAAATATCAAGCTAGCACTGTCCATGGCTGCTGTGGCGTCAACGTTGTGTCGCCTGTTGTTTCGTTTGTGTTGAGATAGTGCTGCTAGGGCTGCTGTGGTTAAGACAAATCCTTAAATGGCAAATAAAGTGTATCTGTATCTGTTTTGTGTTTTTGTTAGCTGGCCTGACATCATATAAGAGGAAACATAATGAAACTGCCATGTCGAGCACAGTATCTGTCCCTCTCCTCTTGTTGACGTTCTCCTCATTATGCTGCTGGAAGTAGGCTGACTGGGCACTGTGTTAGTCTATTAACCCCCACTCAGCTTCAATAGCATGGCCATTGTTTTGTTTTTTGCTTAGATCCCCTGTGCACAGGCAGCATGCTTTTGGTGAGAGACAAACAACATCTCCAAACAGCGATAATGGATGGCATGTCCTGCTGTATATCATCACCAAGTGGGAATAAAAATTCTCAGTTTCTGTTTTTCAAGCTGACAAAGCACTGGGGGGCATGGTGGCCATCTTTGTTTTGTCATTTAACGCTGAAGAGGTTATGTTATGCAGTTTATTATGTATTTCTGTTATGACAGTTTCTTTCTTAATGCCGTATGTTATGACAATTATATGCTGGATATATCTCTCTTTAGCAACCATCTATTGTCTGCGATTAACAGGAAAACTTTTAGACTTGAGCTGGTTGCTAGGCAACACCTTTATCACCTCTGCAATTTGCATCATTTTAATCATATAGACATTTCATATGACTACAAAAGCAATATTTTTATACAATATACATTTAGTTATAATTATGATTTTCTCTGGACTTTTTCTCAAAAACTACAGTACATCACTGTCTGTCGTGGTGATCCGAGGTTCGTATCTGAATTCAGATTTGTCATGACATTGCGATTGAAATATGACTGTTTCTGGAAAAAGATGGCTAGCATGTCCTTGTCGTCTCATTTAAAGAGAGGGTAAAACGGAACTTGAGTAGTAATTCGACTCATTCGAGTACTTGAGTAGTAATCTTTCCATTTCTAAAACTAGCGTGATCACGGCAGCGGGAGGGGGGTTGGGTAGTGATAGATTTAGGGAATTAGTGATGTTAATGCTTCCATGTGTTGCACTTTGAGATCGAAATTAAAAGGCTAAATCTTTAGCCTCTTAAACTACACACGCTAGATTATCATCATTACTGTGTGTTTACTGTGTGTTGCCAACATCAACAGTAAGTACAGAATAAGAGGTGCGTGTTAGAAGATGAGTTCCTCCATCCTCGTTATCTTTGCCCCACTGCACACCAGAAAAAAAAATTTTTTGGGAGTTGGGGAAAATACCGAGGATATGCCCTGGACATCCAATGGTAGTTACGGCCATGTATAGCAGTGGTTTTAAACCTTTTTGATACCAGGGTCCACTATTTATACACAGGTGACTAACAAAACAGTCAAACATGCAGATCAAAATGACCATTAATCTAATACATGCTCTACTTGTATAGCCTTGGACTAATTCAGATTATGATGAATATTTTAACTCTTGAGAGTGTAAACATGAAAACCAAGTGGAACCGCAAGAGTCCATTTGGTTTCATTTTTACACTCTCAAAGAGTTACATCTGGTTAACCAACTTTCCATAATTTAACCTGAGGTCCACCTTGAACCCCCCGGGTCCACTGATTGAAAACCACTGAATAGGAAACAAAAAAATGAAGGGACCCATAACATGCATCCCGACTCGGTGTTTGGGAAGCACTGGACTAGAGAGACGGGAAAAAAACAGGTCAGAAAGAGGGACAAAGCGACATACGATACGAGACAGGAGGTCAGATTTGAACCTGCACGGTAACTGGCTCTCACAATGAGGAGCGTGGTCCATGTGTCCACTCAGCCCCGCTGGGCTGCCATGCCGCCGTCCCAAAATTGTGCAGATCACGTCTCGTGTCATCGCACGGGCAGCCAGAACGGCGCACCATTTATGGCCATGGCGGAAACCCGTGTATCTCTGCTTTTCTTGTACTGCTGGCGAAGTGAGCACACCAGGAAGAAAGATAATCCCAGTAAAGAGGCTTATAAATTAGCCCGCGGCAGCGCCAGAGAGCAGAGGGTGGTGGGGTCAGTGTCAAAGCATCCTCCTCGCACATGCAGACCCAGAGAGAGAGAGAGAGAGAGAGAGAGAGAGAGAGAGAGAGAGAGAGAGACTCAGAGAGAGAGAGGGAGAGTGTGAGGAGCATCGCGTGGCAACCTCACATGACACCGGTTCCAGCAAAAGAAGATTAACCAAGACAGTGGGCGTCTGCACACCAAAACATAAAGACCTATTGAACCTTGAACTCGTATGGAAAATCTACTGTAATACAATACAGTACCTGGTGAACCACGTAAGGTCTGATTTTCTAGGCCAGGGGTTTTCAACCTTTTTCATACCAGGGCCCACTATTTATTCCGAATTTCAGCCACGGACCTTCATTTGATGACATTTTAGCCCCACAGAACCCAAAAGATTATAATACCATGCTGGATTTTGGAGAAAACAAAACAGTCAAACATATAGTACATCAAAATGACCATTAATCTTTTACATTCTCTACTTATGTAGACTTGGGCTAATTCAGATGATGAATATTTTAACTATTGAGAGTGTAAACACCCTTGCGGGTCCATTTGTGATCAGGTCAACATTTGGAATATGGAGATCTATGGGTGGCAGCGAGGACATACAGTGAGTCTTGAGTGTAGGTAGCTGGCCATGCCTTAATTTTCTGGCTTGTTGAGGTTCGAGTTTTTGCCGACTGCACCAAGTTTGTGGCAGCTTGTCTAGACTTTGAATGGACAGTTAAAAGGGAGACATCGAAGAGAAAGGACCGGTGGAGAAGGATCAACATATGGAATGTCAGAATGTATCAGATGCTTCACACAATATATGGAAATGTCACAAGCTGTGACGAGGAACCGCTTCCGAGGTGTCACATGAGTCACGTGACACAGAAATGCAGGTTGTCACCATGAAGTATTGCACCCTATAATTTGCAAAACATAATGGTATATTGTTACCATTGTATTGCAAACACATACTTGATGATATTGGCCTTCTAGTGATTTTTGGTGAGAAAACACCCATTAGGAGGATGTTTTCATTGAGTGGTTAAATGGAGCTGAAATGAATATTAAATATCTAAATGCCGAATCAAATAACAGCCAGATTAGACATTGAAATTACTCCAGACTTGAAAGTGAAATATCGCTTTAACTCATTCCAATGTCCTAAATTACTCTAAGCTCATTTTCACCAGGTGCGATTTTGTATGAATGCGTATTTGATCCCTGCATATGAAATTATTTAGATAGTCACATTCCTTGTTATCTCATTGCTCATTCATTTTGTCATGGTGGTTGATCCAGCCTAGGATCAGAAGGGATTCAAAATTCATATGTTTCACTAAGGGTTTCTTTTTTACAGAATGCATCAGACTGAGGGGTGATGAATATTTTACATTTCAGCTGCCAGAATAGAAGTAATATTTCAATTCATAAGCTGGCCGGAATGTTTGCGCATAACACATATATGCTGATGCAGACTGTAATCTTCTGGTTTGGTATTGACTTCTTAGATCAACAAAAACATTGGCTGGGTTTTATGACAACACCTACGTAATACCTAATTCTAACAAAAATGTATTAACACAGTCACACACTCACACACAGTGGAATTCTGCCCATTTTCATGTCTAATTTAAAAAACCTCCCTGCATTCTGTTTTTCCTAGTAATCAAGGTAACCACAAGGTTGCCAATTCGAACCCCAGCTCCCCCGGAGGTGGTGTCGAACTGTCGATGTGTCCCTAAGCAAGACACTTAACCAGTAATTGCTCTTGATGTGCTGGTCGGTACCTTGCCTGGTTTCCACTACCATTGGTGAGTGTGAATGGGACCCACAATCTATGCAAATCGCCTTGGATGAAGGTGCTATATAAATACACCATTTTACCATAGTAAAATGTTGAAAATGGGTGGAATATCCATTTAAGTAAAAGTATACTGTAGTGAAATGATACTCTGAGAACACTGGCTTTAATGATACTGTAGATTACTTCTATTAGCGTGGACAGCCAGGGTTTGAGTAGACAACAATGGTACCATATTGAGGACCAATTAGAGAGAGTGTGTGTGTGTGTGTGTGTGTGTGTGTGTGTGTGTGTGTGTGTGTGTGTGTGTGTGTGTGTGTGTGTGTGTGTGTGTGTGTGTGTGTGTGTGTGTGTGTGTGTGTGTGTGTGTGTGTGTGTGTGTGTGTGTGTGTGTGTGTGTGTGTGTGTGTGTGCGCGCGCGCGTCTCATGCAGTGTAAAGATTTGCTCCAGTGACTTATATCCACAGCTAGATATATCCCTCCCTCAGGCACATGGCCAGACTTAAGGCCTGACATATATTCTAGCTCGTATGCACAACCCGTCATATAGTTTGTGGCCTGACGGTGTTGTGCATCGACTATGGCAGGCCTACAAGCCCATAATGAGTTGCGGATGTGAGTAGGTATATGCTATTTTCATAAGTTACATAAGTCTAAATTAGGCTTAACAGGTGCTGTAGTGTCATTGGATGCAACCCTAAGACTAGCTCTCCTTGACGGCAGATACAGTAGGTTTCTCCAAAACCTTGTCCATTGCCTTCCCGCTTCCACATTGTCACTGTACACCCAACCCAACTTTTTCTGGATCAGGGACCACATTAAACTCAATAGAGGCAACTTCAGTGTGTCCAAACATTGTACTTGTAAACAGATTTGTTTAAAAACAGATTCCAACTTCACCTCACCTCCGCTCTATTGGCTCATTATGAAACTGTTGGAGTCTGCAGTGCTGTGATTGGCTCAAACACTGCCTCGCCCCACCCTCACAAATTACCACTGGCTTTCCTGAGCCTGACATGTTTTGTTTTCATCATTTGTTGACAACAACAAAGTTCTGGACCACAGTATCAAAGTACGTAGAGGGGAAAAAGGCAAAACATAGAACTATCTAGTTTGATTTTTGGCTAAAAAGTTGCCTCTATTAGCTTTAACCCTCATCCATCCATCGATCCATCTATCCATCTTCAACCGCTTATCCATTGTTGGGTTGGAGGGCAACAGCTTCACCAGAAAACTCCAAACATGTCTTTCCAAAGCAACATTAGACATGCCTTTCCAAAGCAACATTAGTTACTTCCTCCTGAGGGATCCAAGGCCAGGGAGTCGATACAATCCCTCCAACTGCGCCTTGGTCTGTCCAGGGGTCTCCCTCCTCCCAGTGGGACGTGCCTCAAGGACCTCCCTAGGGAGACACCTGAGAGGCATCCTAAGCAGCGACTTTACTCAGATTCTCAATTGCGTGACTGAGCTGCTCATCCGTAAGGGAGATGCCAGCCACCCATCGAAGAAAAATCACTTGGCCCATATTCGTAGCATTCTTCTTTTGGTCATGACCCACATTTCATGAGTGAAGATTGCTTGCCTTCTGGCTCAGCTCTCTTTTCATCACAATCAAAAATAATTATACTCACACACTCAAAACAGGCAATCTCTCAGACTGGCACAGACGTGCAGTGCTATTCATGTGTGTGACAAAGTCAAATACTCAGTGGTATTTTTTCAGGTTAATTTTGCACTATTTTCACCTGTGTGGAACCGGCGACAAATACAGTATACAAATTCAAGAAGACAGTAGTCCAGTTAGTTTGTTTGCACGACATTAGATTTATCTTAATTGCACTGGCATAGCCCACACTAAACAAAATATTGGAACATTTCATTATGCAAACAAGAATCAGACTGAGATAATGCTCTTGCATATTGCTAGTAAAAATAAGGCTTTGTGTTTAAATTCCACATCAATTGACATCATTTGTGTCAATTACATGCAGAGAACACTCATCATCACATAATCTAATTTGCCACTTGGCCAATCAAGTTGTGTGGATAATCAGTGTTGTTTTTCTTTTATATAAAATTGTTTTTAAGATTACAACCAAGTTTAATCATGCAGTGAGGTATTGTTTCGCAAGGGCATGTCAAATGAAAGTGTGACTGTATGAATCTGTGTCATGAATACATTGTAAACGTAAATCGGCACCTCTTCCCCATCATCCAAGTTATCCAAATATCAAGACTCCGTCACTGCAGCCTACACACAAATGAGTTTTGTATATCCTTCAGATATTCTGTCCATATACATTCATGAAAGATTGGCAGCTTGAACATCTTTCAGCGCTGGTTCTCTTTCAGATAGGCATTTGTACATGAGTTGAATTTGATCCACTGATATTTCTACTATTACTATTCTCATACACTGCCGTAAGGAGCTGATAACCACTGATATTATAGTCTCATGATGGCTGGAAAAGTTATTGTTACCGATCCACTCATGTTGATGGATGTGGGATACTCAAAATGTACCGTATTCTCTGAATAAACCTACATTTCATGCAAGCATTTATAATTTTGAGAAACTGTAAATGTCATTGATGACAGAATCAATGTAATGTCAGATATCAGTTGAAAGCACCAAGGTTCCAACAGATGCATCTGGTGCTAAAACCAAAGTTATGTTGGCAGAAAGAGGGCCTTTGTGAGTTCAATAATTAGGGCATGGATGTGTGCACGCCTGCGCACATCCATGCAGTGCATGGACTTACACTCACCCGTGCTGATTTTGGTAATCTCAGACGACCGTGACCTTCATGCATTTTTTCCTGACCATTGCACGCTGACAGATGATATCAATCCACTCATAATAATTAATGGCCACCTTGACTTTTGCTCTTTTTACAGCACACATAAAGCTGAAGCCCACTCTAATCTTTTGTTATCCTGGCTCTGCAGTGACTCTTGTGGTGAGAGCCCATTTGGGGTGAACTGTTTGGATCATGACCAGTGGGTGGACAAAGTACTCTGACCCAGTATTCGATTACTCAAAGAGTATAGATACCTTAACATTACTTTGTCTACTTTGATGTACTGTGTTTAAAACTCAACTATGTAAGATTTCTGCTCTGTCTGTGGACATACAGGGAAGGTGTTGTTATGATCTTAATGGTTCTTGGACTCAACTTTTTGCTTAAGTAGTTAAATCATAATGGACTCTTTCACTTTCTGGGAAATGTAGTTTAGTCAAATGCACAATAGACCCAAGGATAGGATACTTTCCAGCTGGACTCATTCATTCCATTGTAAATATCATGGGCATTTACATGTTAAATACTAGTTCATTTTTGGAACCAGACCTTCAAAATCTCTTCCAAATCCACCAAAAGGCATGCTCTATGCAGTGAAAAAATGGATGTGTGACATTTATTTTTTTTAAACAATGTTTTATCATATAGGAAAGCTATTGGTGGAGACATTTGTCTATCAAATGTTATGCTTAGCTGTGATTGGACCATGGCAGTCTGGGGAGGGGCTTATTGAAAGGTCTATTATGTCTTCTAAAGTATCCAAAAACACAACATTTTATACTCAATACTCGAATGGTAAATGGTGTTCCAGTAAATGTCCTTATAGTTGCTGTGCACCGCTGGTATGGCTGATAGATGAGGCGCAGAGGTTGCCCGCCCTCTTATCGCTGCGTGCAGGTTCCAGATGTCACAGTATGTGTACACACACACAGTACACAAACATGGTTGGTTAATCTCCCGCATGTCCCAAATATATCATGCAGCGTTATGAAGCTTCCATTAGGGAGACAAAAGAAAGCTGATTGTAAAACACACAATGTGACCGCATAGCGTCCCAATTCTGGGCATGTCGCCATAGGTGAACATTGAACGAACGAACGAACATCCGGGAAAAATAGATGGAACCTTCTGGAAGTGTCTGCGGTAGCCAAGCGACATGTTGTCATGTGAAGTCATGTGAGCATTTAGACTGTTTCAGCTGTTGCACAGAGAAGTATAGTGCTAGAAATATAGTGCTAGACATGGTATATGTCTAGCACATTGGTTTTCAACCAGTGGTCCAGGGACCACCAGTGGTCCTTGAGGTGGTCCGATGGAAAGTTGGTTAACCAGGTGTAAGTGTTTGAGAGTGTAAAAATGAACCAATTGGACCCGCATGGGTCCATTTGGTTTATTATTAAGATGTATTGGTTTATTATTAAGAGATAAAATATTCATCATGTGAATTAGCCCAAGTCGACAGAACTAGAGAATGTAGAAGATTAATGGTAATTTTAATATGTATGCTTGCTGTTTTGTTCCCCAAATCCAGCCTGCAAGTGGACAAACGCAAAATAAATCTTTAGTTATGGGTTCTGTGGGGCTAAAATGTCATCAAATTGGTGGTCTGTGGCTCAACTTCTGAATAAATACTGTGGCCTGGTATCAAAAAGGTTGAAAACCACATTAATCCTTGGTTTCCGACTTTAGGAAAACATGGATTTTATTTAGGAATTAATTGGTTGTTACGCTGTCCTTAGTTGTTCCTCAGCCAACCCTGCAATGTTGTTGACATAGTCAGGTTCAGGTTCAAGTTCAGGTTTTTTTATGCGCTTCAATCCGCTTCAAGGCCTGAGCCAAGGCCTTTCTCTGCCCTTCCAGTTGCTGTCTTTTCCCTGTCTGTTTCCAATAATGCAGAAACCTAAGGGGGAAGGTGTAGGGGAGAGAGAAAGAGGAAAAAGGCAAAGAAATGCAAGAGTAGTTGTTCTTTTTTGACAGGGATCACCTGCTGTCTCTGTGTTGGAAGACCGTCTGCGATTGTGAGCAAAACACTATAGTATAGTGAGTGCATCAGCACACAGGGGAGCAGCCGCGGTCCCCTTCGGATCATCCTGTTCCGATATGGGTTGGTTGGTTTCTGGGGAATTTAGAAAACATAAGGCCGGATATAATTTTTTTGATTCAAAAGTGCCATGTGTGCATTCTGCAATGAAAATAGGACCTAGATTCCATGAGCCATATACAGTATATTTAGACCTAAAATACAGACGATTGCAGTGTCAAAGCATTTTTGGATTTTTTAATTTGTGTCTTCCTGACAATGAAACACTATCACTAGATTTTCAACAAATAGAGTCACCGTCTGTACACATATCCAGCAGGCCACATTATACTACATTAGTGATTGGTTGATTGATTGATTTCTTTATTAAGTCCCATGCTTCTTAAGAACCCCATGCCATATGGACATACAACTAGGACTCTTTTTAAAGTTTAACATAGATTATCCATCACATTCAACAATTCACATACTGTACATTCATACACCTATGGTGGTGGAAACCATGCAAGGCACAACCAGCACATCAGGAGCAATTTGGGGTTCAGTGTCTTGCTCAGGGACACTTAGACAGTCACTCTGGGGGAGCCCGGGTTCAAACCAGGCAACCTTACGGTTACCAGCCTCTGCCGCACAGGTTACATAAACAATGACAATAAAACAACATGACAGTTCGCAAATAGTGATCAAGTGAATACTAAACTGTGAGACCTACTTGAAGAGAAGAGGTTGCCTTCTATTCCAGTCTCTAGAAACAAACTGTGGTGTCATGATTTACTTCATGATTTAATAACCACTCCAGGTCTGACCTATTCCTAGAATAGTTCAGGTTTTTGTTGTTGCATTGTGTTGCAAGTAATGGAACCCTCAAACCATAATTGTACAATAAAACTCAATTTCTCTTCTGGCACTGCTAACAACCGAACTACCTCCAGAGACAGGATACCAGTACTCAACTGGCCACACAATGACCGCTGGTTTCCGGTTAGAAAGGATTTAACATACAATTCAATACCAAAACACTACATTTCATTATACATACAGTAATACATTAATACTAGTGTACTAGTAGTGTACACTAGTATAAGTGCTGGGCTTATGAAATGAAAGGTACAAGCTGCAAACTTTCTTTGCCAAGCACTGCAAAGTCACCTTCAGTCAACTCAGCACAGTTCAAGTTATATACAGATAGGGACGCAATTGTAAATCCCCCCAACAAGTCATTTTCCTTTTTTTGTTGGGGGCGGGGTAGTTCACCTCTGTGCTCTGCTGAGATGCTGAATTGTCTTTGACATTGTAAGCCAATTGTGCCTCATTATGGGAGGAAGGGGTCACCTTTTTAAATAGAAGATCCAAAAGTGACAGCGACATCAGGTGAATATAATGCACCTCCTCCTCTCCCTCAATGTGTACGTACACACACACACACACACACACACACACACACACACACACACACACACACACACACACACACACACACACACACACACACACACACACACACACACACACACACAGGCGCACACGCACACACACAGATGCATGCAGCAAATGCGGTAAAATGTGCAATGATCTTTGCTCTGTACTTTCCAACATGCTATAGTGACTGATATACAAGTTTGTACTTTGTCCTTTGCTTCGTTGTTATTTTCAGATTTTCAAAGTTCTGGGCTTTTTTTTCTATTAAGAACAAGAAAGATAAACAACCCAAATAAAAGAGTCGAAATGTGACGGACCGGAAAGTAGATGATGAAAGAAGATGTACAATATAAACTAGGCATATCAAAGAGGCACTGTCACATAATGTACTATGCAAATGCAGCTCAGCGACGCCCAGACGCTGCTCAAATTTACACTGTTGTCTCGCCGATGCACCAAACCTCAACGAACAAACAGAAAAGTTGAACCAGTCTCAGTATGAGACTCGTCATATTTCATAGGCTGCGGCCGAGTTGTCACAAAGATAATGCTTTATGCTGATATGCTCTCTTTTCCACTGTGTGGCTGTATGAGTAATGATGATGGCCAAGGAGATGACAGGGGTGTGGCCGTTCAGAAAATAACATGGGTGGATGGAGGAAGAGAAGCCCCTATTATTGAGGAAGATGCAGAAAGGGGGTTCAAATTGGGGTGGGGGATGAGTCACATAGGCGGTGCCTCAGTGGCTGGACGGTAACCACAAGGTTGCCGGTTTGAACCGGGGCTTCCGCAGAGTTAGTGTCGATGTGTCCCTGAGCAAGATAATTAACCCCTTAATTGCTCCTGTGATGATGAATGTGTTCCACAATCTGCTATGTAAAGTGCCTTGGATAAAGGCTAGGGTGCCAAACTAAATAAAATAAAATCAATTCTGCGCTTTGCAACTTTAATATTGATACATCATACATGTGCTGTATATCGATCTTTCGAGCAATAGATCCCATTAGAGGGTCAGTCGGTTTGTTGGTTGGTATGTGCAGAGATAATGTCGTCAAAGCATGGAATTGATCACGACCAACTTTGTTGTGCAAACTGTCAATACAACACATAAGTGCCTATACAGTTAGTTTTACTTTACGGAGGGGGTTCTAAACGGTCCCTTATGAGTCAAAATTGACCGTCTTGAATGAATAGCAATTCAGTTATTGTTGGCATGCAACGCCATCATGCGATGGGGTGCAAATTAAACCTATAGCATCACAGATGTGCAGTGGTGGATGTAATGCCTTGGCCTAGCAACGCGCTGCCAGCGCGCACAATAATACATTTGGAGCTGGTCGGTCCAGTGGTTTGCGAGATTACACCACGGACACGAGCATCCATGCAGACACACACACACACACACACACACACACACACACACACACACACACACACACACACACACACACACACACACCTTCTTGTAGATAGATTCTCCAGCATTTTTCCAATTCAAGGACCCCGCATTTAATATGCATTAGGCCACGGACCCCTATTTGATTTCTTTTCGAGGGGTGCTAGCTAGGGATGTGAAAAAAAGTCGGAAATCGACACGATTGTCGACACGTGCTGACGTCGACACAAAAAAGTACGAGTCGAAAATCGCCTCTTTTTTCTTTTTTTTATATTAATGATTTTTATTTTGTATTCTTTGCAATTTCTTGTTCAAAAACGTCACAACGTTACTGTTTTCAAGGGAAGAGAATTGCTTATTTCGGGTATTAGGCTACTATCAGTCACTGTAGTGAGACCATGTATATGCTGCGCGCGTCTGTGCCGCCGCGTCCGTCCTCCTCCTGCTTCCCCCTGCGCTCTGCCCCCGAGTAGGAGGAGGAGGAGGCGGCAGCGGCCCTCGTCTGCACCCGCCGGCCGCCGGAATGCGTCTTCCTCCTTCTCCCTGCGTTCTGTCCCGCGAGTTCGGCTTTCCCCGAGGGGGAGGCGGCAGCGGCTCCTGCCTAGTGCACCCGCCGCAATGATTGACTTTTATTTCGCCGAGCAGGCGCCTCTGTCGAGGCCGAAATGGAGCGTTACGTATGGGAGAAAGCTATCTCTCCTGCACAAGACCGAGGTCTCACATGAGAGAGAGAGAGAGAGACGCGCGTGCTGCTGCTGGTGGTTAATAGAACAAGCCTATATTATTTGTACTTATCTTGTCCAGTGTTCTGTTTCACGTTGTTTGGCCATGTCTAACAGCAGACGCAGGAAAAGAAAAAGCAAAGATGCAGGGAATCCGTCGCAAGGAAAGAGGAAAACTCCTCTATCAAGTCGATTAGGCTACTAATGAATGTGGAATGCCAGGTGCGGGTGCGTGTCTGTTGTCTGTTGCGTGGTGCGCCCTGCTCTGCCATGCGCTTTGCTTTGAGAACATGCCTGATCATTGTGGAGCGCAGTATGGAACGTTCTCCTCAGATATGTAAATTTGGTATTATATATTGCTCGATTTCGCGCTCCCGCTTATTTTATCTTGCACCTCTCCCTCCTGCAGGCATTTTCATGCCGCCCGCGCTGCAACATTTTGCGTTAGGTCCCGCCGGCGCCGCGGGCTAAAATAAATAAATAAAAAAATCGACGACAAATCGAAAATGGGGCCCGACACGTCGACATTCCAAATATGTGTCGATTAACATCCCTAGGGTTTGATTTCTTTTCGAGGGTTGCTAGCCCCTACTGTGCACAACTTTGTGTATAGGTTCTCTCTGTCTTAGTGCTGCAAGAATTGGCCAAAAATGACATTCGAATATTCCTTTTAAAACACCATGTTGGTTCGAACCGATCGAATTATTGAAATATCGCAAGCATATAATTTCAATATGAAATATTGCTGCCTAATATGCTGTAAAACATCCTCTTTGTTTCTCTGTTTGCCCCAGTTGTCCATGGTTGGTCTGAGAAATGTGCTCTCTTGAGTCTTGTGGGAACTCGCACAGAATTTTTATTAATTGTTTTAAATTCAAACCTTAATTTATGATATTCGAATATTCTTCTTACATTTGAATATTCTTTTGAATACGGAATATTCATATGCAGCACTAGTCTGTCTGTCCGTCTTACCATAGAATCTGCTCTGCTGATTGTCTGAGCAAGAATGGGATGCATCACACAAGTGTGCGTGCGTGCATGCGTCCGTGTCTGTGTTTGTACATTTTCTTGTTTTTAATCTCTGGGATTCCAATCTACACTGTAAAATCCTCCTCTGTGTTGAACTCTGCAGGTGTACAAGCTCAGGCGAAATAAACGTAAGGGACCCGTAAAGAGCTATAGACCTGCTAAGGGCCTGCTAACGTTGAGAAACATTTCTCTCAGTGGCCATTTACAGTATAATGTAGGACTCAGGAGCCATGCACGTGGCAGCTAAAAAGCTTCACGCCACCACAGAATGGATGGCATTAGGGATATGAGTCACTGATACCATCAGTTATTTGGAGAAACCTATTGGCAGTGTGAATTAAATAAAAATGGTAAACTGGCACAAAGTGCTGTGGAAGCAATGAGGGTAGAATCCACACATCACCATGGAAGGAGAGGGAAATTGCTTCTATTGTCCTCTGGCAGCGGCAGTACAGTAGCGCTGCCATTCTTGAGTCATTACGCGCCAACATAACACAACTTAGAGACAGCAGTTTCATTATATCCAAACATTTGGCTTAATTAATTACGGGAAAGTAGCTTAGTCACCATTGCTGCTTTTCCTTCAGTACTTAATGGAGCATTTGAGGTATCTAAAGGAAGCAGCTACACACTGTACAGAGGAAGCTACTGTAATACTTAATGACTGAATATTTAATTACATATAAAAGCTGCGTACTATTGGAAAAGACACACTTTGGCAGTCGAGAGTGTGGTTGTGGTGCAACCAGTTGACCCATTGTACTGTGTACTTTTTTTTTCCATTAAAATGACTTTCCATTGTGATGCCAGTAAATGGCAATTGATCCAAGCTGGGAGCTCAATTGATTGGTCGTTCTACTGTAGACCAGTGTTTCCCAAACATTTTCATGCATGGAAATTGACACTAATTAGTCCATCAACCCACCTTTGAAGATACTGTATATACTAACAACCCCTGTAAGAGAAGATGTATTTTACTGTTGTAGAAGTGATTCTAGTTTTCCAGTTTGATGATTATTAGTCTACAGACTCCCATTTAATCGGATTTCTATTCCTGAGACTACAATTGAGAATCATAAAGTCAATGTTAATTTAACCCGGGTCCATTTGGTTCCACTTTGGAAACCACTAGCGTACACTGGTCTGGGATAAACTCCTTTTGAAGTTCTTAATGGATCTACTGTGTTCTACATGCACACCAACAGTACATAGACTTTGGTGGAATACTGTAGTCACTATTAACAGAATAGGTGACTTTTTTTTACTTTCTTGCCGATGGTGCATACGCCACTGACAGATGTCCTCCATTTCACTCAGATTTTAGCCATTCTCTTGAGATCTCTCCAGTTGAACCTCCTCTTTGCCATCTCTGTCTCAATGGTCCTTAGCTGTTCCTGAGGCGACCTTGTTTCCTTTTCCCCTGGGGACTCCATTTTAAGGCTTGTCGGGTGATGTTTGTCGCAGGTTTTCTCAGGGTATGGCCAATCCTACTCCACTTTCTCTTTCGGATCTGTAGGTCAATGGGATCCTGGCTCATTCTTTTCCACACGTCCTCATTGCTGGCTTTGTCCCTCCAGCAGATGCGTGGAATTGGCCTGAGGCAGGTGTTTGTGAATGTTTGCAGTTAGTGTGTTTGTGAGTTTTGTTGTTCTCCAAGTCTCGGCTTCATACAGCATCCCCTGTTGCTGGACACTGTAGCTAAAGATGGGTATTTTGGTGTTGGTGGAGATGTTCTTTGAGCTCCAGATCTTCCCAAGCACGTCCATAACAGAATAAGTAAAGACACGGAAATGTTAGTCTGCTCCATCCAACTCCTTCTGTATAGCTGTTTTTATTTAGCACACATATAGACATCACAGTCAACAAGCATTTTCGGTTCTTCTAGCATTTCAGAAATAATATACCAACCCAATCTCACCCCAAGTTCTATGAATAACATGGAGCCACTTTCTGTATGGAACCTCCGAATGTTTACTGCTTCTGTCAATTATTAGTTATTTGTGTATGTATCAAGCAATGTAATAAGCGGGATAACACCCATATAAATACTGACCATTGACAATGATGGCGGCGTCTGTACAGAACTTGAGCATCATGAAGCACTTCCGAGCCAAGTGAATTGCCATGTTGAGTGTTGCGAAGTTTGGTAGATCTGACACAGCTACGTCCGATGTGTTATGGACAGATTAGTAAATATTTTAAACCCAGAGTGTATCCAGTCCGAACCTTCCTGGTTTGTGACATTTATAAAAGCAACGCCTCCGTCACACAGTAGTAATATATGAACGGATTTAGGGTACAAATTTCAATGACCGGTTCTTTAGTAGGATATGAACAGACTTAGGGTACCTGCTCCTACTATGTGAGCAAAATGACTGTGTGTCACTCTGTGCTATTTATATGACTTGGAGTGAGATTGGGCTGAATATACAGACTAATATATACAATAGCATGATATATTCAGTACATACTGTACACTTGTGATATCATATATCAACAGAAGTGTTCTTATCGGATCTAGAGAAAATCTCTCGCTCTTGCATCACCAGACGGGCAGACACAACATGATTCCTAGATGAAAGACATTTCATTCCATTTATTCAAGTGCTTCTTGTTATCCTTTGTTTGGTATATCCATATCTTATTCCGCCTCACTAGCCTCGGCGACTGGCGAGTCTAGACTCATCGATTCTGCATTCATGCCAGGGAGGAAAAACAACACGGTGGCGATCACAAACCACAATGGGATCGAAGTCAACAGTCTCAGTTTGTGCCAAGACCGTTCAAAACTGGTCAGATCGGAATTCAAATCACACGTCTGGGATCTCAAATGTGGAACTGTTTGCGGTGAAGAATCATCACTGCATTAGGGTTGGACATGGAATTGATTGAGATTAGGAATCACTTGGGATTTTAGATATTACAAAATGACAAAAGTGCTACCACAATAGTGATATTGAAAAAAAAAAGAGAAATAAATGCCTGATGTTTGATTTTGTTTATATTTCCCATGCAGGCCTGCCATCCTGTACATTCATGTAGTGTGCACACACATGGCGCATGTGCGTGTGTGTGTGTGTGTGTGTGTGCGTGTGTGCGCGTGTGCGTGTGTGTGTGTGTGTGTGTGTGTGTGTGTGTGTGTGTGTGTGTGTGTGAGCATGCTTAAGCAGCAGCATGGAGCATATCACTCCATCTGTCCTTAGTGCACACTGTCATTAGTGCATGTGTAATCATAGTCCATATGGCAATATATCACTCGTGTAAGTGAAGCCATTTGCAAATACTCAACATGACATCTCACGTGGGGCCGCTTTCTGTTTGAATGAGCGTCACTCTTACAGAGCTCGCGAGGATCGCATTCAAGGACGGTAGCCAAACAAACGCAGACAGATGGAAGAGCAGAGATGGGAGAAGTGAATTTTCAAATCCCTGTGGGATTAATCCCAGACAATGCAGCATAAAATAATTTCCTAAGTACACTTAAGCACAAATCAAATCTACGGTACACCACCTGCACGTCACAAAAAAAAAAACCTTCGCACAGGGGGAGGAAAAAACTGAAGACATAATTATTAAGCATTATAATAAGCTTTCACACTTATGCGTGTTCAAATGTGCATGCATGCACACACACACCCACAGACACACACACACGCACACGCATCATGTACACACATGTCTGAAGACAACATTTTAACGACCAATCAGACTGAACCCAAGTTTGTCCCTGACGGCAAAAAAATATTCATGAATCTTCTGGTTGGTCGGGAACAAGATTGAAGAGCAAGCGAATGCACGTGAAGACAAACCTGACAAGCTGTCTCTGCCGAGCACACTTTGTCCCTGTCACTCACTTTCAGATGTGCTGTCTTTGAAGATGTCACTGTGCAGGTGATCATTAGGGAATTTCACTCTCACTTACTGACAGCGTGTCAAGAGCATGCACGCGTGTGTGTGCGCGTGTCTATACTTGTTTATAGGTAATACAATAAGTACAAAGTAGAACTTCAAAACAAGACGCTATTTTCCTGCTCCTCGAGACATTTGGACTTGGTGATTTATTAGTCGCACACTGATGTCAGGCACCAAAAATAGACTTAAATATACAAACAAAAAAGGCCTCATTGCACATTGTTTTGGTGCGTACTGCTGGCTTTTAGTTGTTATGCTGGCTTTTAGTGTTATGGCAAAACATTTTATTTTAAATTATCTATGTCAAACCCATGGTCCAGGGGCCAAATCAAGCTTGTGAATGAATTTCCCTAGGACATGGGTTGATATTTAACTACTATTTGAACTGGCCCTGATTGCTTTACTTCCTCAACTTAATTGCTTTAATTTCTCATTTTTCTATGACAACAGTATCATACAATATGATACTCACTTTAATAGTGCATTTTCACCTTTGTTGCTGTTTGCCTTCTCACAAACCGGTGCCTGTGTTAAAACACAGTCCGGCCCTTGACTTGCACCACTATTTGAGTTTGACATCCCTGTGTTAAAAGGACATTTGGAAAATTGTAATTCTCAGTAATTATGGTAAGTAGAATAAGGAATCACGCCCCATCCAGATGATAATATACAGCAAGTCCCTGCAAAAGTACGTGCCAGCTGGTCCATTCTGTCTGGACCTGCTTCTGTGTTACGGCGAATATATCTACAATGCCACAGTTTCCTCTCTCCTCTCTCTCTCTCCCTCTATGTCTAACTCTCTCCCTCCGCCAACCTGTGAGCTATTCCTATACTGCATTGTGAATTCCAGGCCTTTGACACGTCTTGTCAGTGGTTATATAAGGGTGGAAACTGGAGCAGACAACATGACTCCGACCCCAAAGAACTCAACTCGATATAACTTATAAAGTTGTCACCCACCCACTCACCTCCAGAGACGTAAACAGTGCTTGCAGCGTCGTTGCTGTTGGGGTGGAAACCTTTTGTGGCCAAAAATGTCACTTTTTTGAGGAAATGAAATATAAAAAAGTGTCTTAATAGGATCCTTTGTAGTTGTTATTTTTCTCTGAGCTCTTGTTAATGCTTTTCATGGTCAAATATTTTAAAACCCACAGATTTAACCACTTTCAACAGCCGCCCCTAATTCGGCAATCACAGATTACAAGCTACAATCTCACCAAGCGACACATGAGCTTTTTGCAGCCCATATTTTGCACAACACTGGCATACGACAACATATTATGAAATAAGGCTTAAGTGATTAAGGATGACTAGTAGCTAACATTCATTTAGCAGGGAAATATGAAGATACAAGGTTTCTGCCTGACAGCGACATATTGCCATTTGAAGCCCATAAACACTCCTATGTTGTGTGGAAGCATGTGAATATTGCAAAGTACACACATATCGTGGTATACTGTAGGAAAGTCCTTGACTCCTTATAGCAAGGACTCACTTCATTACGTTTTTTTCCCTCAGTGTTGTAAACTATGCTCGTTGCTGTTAGCTCGATGAGAGCTAATTAAGTTCTCCACTAAAGCGGCAGCCGCGAAAGCACGGCCCACCTTACAGTATGTTGTTTCATCACTGTAATTCAATGATGGTGCTATTCATCATCTCACATGAGCAGCAACACTTCATTGAGGTAGGCGATGAAGAGAGACATCGTTGGCTGTTAGTGTTTACGAATCCATTGCCTGATCAATGGCCAGCTTGTTTTCATCTTTTTTTTAGATCCATGTTCGTTACAGCTTCTTTGTCAAAAAAGGACTTAGACAGAGTCATGTGTATGTTAATTTACCAACTAAAGTTATTTTAAATTGGCGTCTGAAATTCTAGGATGCTTATGCGAACAGGTATGACAATCACCATCAGTCACATTTAACCATTAGTTGGTAAGGGTTAAAGTTGTATGTCCATTGACGAACTACATTAAATATGACAACAGTGATCTTTTGCCAGATCCCTTTGCTGTCGACCAATAAGTGTAGGGATCACCCCTCTTGCTACCTACTGTAGCTAGATTGTGTGTGTGTTTTTTTTTTGGCACAAATCAAAGCTATTACACACCTTCTACGTCTGTGTGTCAGTTAAAACAATATTGAACCGATGGAAAGTATTAAAATCGCTGTGCCGTGGTTTCTTCCAGACAGCAGGGATATATTATTGCAGATTGAGCATAACCGATGGGCCCGTGCTCAGTGGTGAGAAGCAGAGTGTGATCATGCTATTTGTCACCGCACATACTGTAACTACAGTATACCCCATATGGACATACTATATATGAGCCTCAATGGCAGGTGTGCCACTGAGGTACAACAGCAGTGACAACAGACAGGAGTGTGTGTGCCCGCCCGTGTGTGTGTGTGTGTGTGCACATGTGCGCACATGCCCATGTTCGTGTGTGCCCAGGTTGGGTGGGTGGGTGGGTGTGTGTGTGTGTGTGTGTGTGTGTGTGTGTGTGTGTGTGTGTGTGTGTGTGTGTGTGTGTGTGTGTGTGTGTGTGTGTGTGTGTGTGTGGTGTGTGTGTGTGTGTGTGTGTGTGTGTGTGTGTGTGTGTGTGCCCATGTTGCTCTGTGTGTGTGTGCGTGCTTGTGGAAAACACGTTTTCAATCAAATAAGTCCTTTAACTTTAAACATGAGGTCAGTGTATAGCGGTAGCTGCCGGGGTAATTAGTTCAATTTGAATCTCACAGTGGTGCTATCGATCGACCCCCACACTGAACCTTTCATTAGAGCGTTTAGAGAGAGGTGGAGGAGAGGGCAAATGGAGGTAAGAAAGGAAAAAAAGGCCAATTAACATGTCTATTTTCTCCCCCTATAACATTACGGTTCTGGTGAGCCACATTCCCAGTGACACTTTAGAAGCCAATTCACCCATAAATTGCTGAATAACTCCGGTCGACCGTTTTCGTATGCCACATTAGCATTGTTAACATTAGCTGATTCAACACTTACCATTTTCATTCTCAATAGCCCAGCATTTTCTTCTTTTGTGAGACTTGTAGGGGGGGTTTCGTCCAATTCCCCGCGTGGCTCACGACAGATTGATAAGGCGAAATGAAGAGAGAGAGTGTTTGGATTTGTGAAGAATGGGGAGGATTAAAACGGTACCAATTGGGGTGACACTGGCTTCTTGTGCCAACCGAATTAATGGACCTGTCCATCGTGTGAGAGTGGGCATCACTGCACAATGAGCCCATGTTGACTGAATGGGTAATGGATGATAGTGGATGGCTATCTCTCGAAGCTCTGTGTGAGTCTGTCTGCCTGTGTTTCATTCTTTCAGAGAGAGACGCATGGGAAATTTGGTGTGCTGTCCTTAACTAAAAAAATGCATTTTGAATTACCCACATAATCCCTATTTCAATCACTGTGATTATTTGAAGTGCTTTCTTAAAATAAAGTACCCCAAGTTTGTAGCATGCCCCGTAACCCTTCGCCCATCCGGTGCCCAGCCAGGATGCTATCTGCTGGGATGATACCGGTATGGCCTATGATAAAGAGAAGAGGATAGTGCACTGGGGCGTGTCACAGTCTCCTGCGGGAGGTGTGCACATGCTCAGTGTAAACAGAAACTGCGATGTTCCAGCAGAGGTGCTAGATAGAAACCCCATAACTTGTGAAGTAAATAATGAGATCCAGAGTAGTTGTGAATTAAACAGCATCACTCTTCCCTTTTCAAACTTTTTATATCATCCACAGCACCTAAATAAACAATATTCATGTTTCTTTGTCATTTTACAAAAATAAAAGTTGAACACATAATAATGACATGTAATCACATGTAATCAAAGCAAGCACCAAGAACATGGAAAATCTACAAAAGAAAAATCTACAAAAACATTTCCATTTAGTAAATGTACTTGCCTCTGTCTTTCAGTCTGTTATAAACAGCATTTTTCCACACAGTAATACAATTGACATAATATTTAGAATAAAAACAGAAGCATGGTAGTATTCTCTCTTTATATTATTTAAAAAAATATATTATTTCAGTTCATGTTCAGCAACTCTACCGCCTCTGCTGGAACATTCCATCATCACACTTCCTGTTTACACTGAGCATGTGCAAACCTCCAGCAGGCAACAGTGACCACGCCCCTGTGCACTAAGGTAGCGGTACGGCACAAGCAGTCCCCTTCGGTCCTTTTTCCTGACAATGTGTAGTAGCCTACTAGCTACCTTCTCAATTCAATTTCACTTCAAAGGGTCTTGTAGCTGTTGTCACAGTAGGATATAAAATATAAAAGGGAGATATTTAGCCTACTAGGCTACCCATAAGATTGGGTCTGTCGTGACCCCAAATCGCCCGGAGCAGATATACAAGCTGACAATGTGACCTGCTGTGAACTTATATGGATCTGCTATTGTCACTACATTTGAAAGAGGGCTTAAAAGTCAGCCAATTGATTTTTTTTTCACCCTTAGAAATCCTTCATAAAAGGTTACAGTACTCGAGTATATTTACTCTCCATTGAGGGGGGTGGGCACCAAGGCCCATGCCCCTCAATCCTGGTTGGAGGAAGGCCCCTCTCATCCGGATTGGACGAAAGGCTTTTATCGCAAAGCCCAAACTGAAACTAGGGTTTATTGACCCCAGGGGCTCACTGGGGACAAGGAGGAACTCCTTATATTGTCACCACACTCTATAGTAAGGAGGATTAGCCAAAAAAGAAGAAAAAAAATAAAATCACTTACTATACCTTTGAAATAACCCAAGAGCTATTTCCACAATCACTCCAGAGGGGCCACACTACAAATGCGGTGCAACTACAACGTATTTTTGATATATTTGAATTGAAATCCGGAAGGATCAGGATGTCAGCCCCATTTCTAACCCCATTTCGTCCCGTTCTGTTTCCCCCGCTTGTCCCATAAATGTAGTCCTTCTGGCCCTTAAACGAACAGTTTGGATCTGATCACCCAGATCCTGCACTGATGTCACTGTGAACCGCTGTTAAACGTGCATGTTGTCTGCCTTCAAACTCACGGTGTTGTTCTGTTTTTGCCTCTTCCCTCTCTTCTAACCCCCCAGGGAAGCCGGCGCAGAGAACTGGGGCACGGAAGGCTGCCAGACGGTCGCGTCTACCCCCGTCCACACCAAATGCCTGTGCAGCAGGATCTCCACCTACGCCGTGCTAGCGCAGCAAGCTAAAGACCCGGTGAGTCACCACCACCCGCCGACGACCACCTATAGCTGCTAACTCCGCTGCTCTAGTCTGTATATAGTGCTGGATGAACTGTACTCTGGGGCTAGCTAACGTGCTAACGTGCTAAAAACCCTACCAGAAGTCCAGAGCAGTGAGTTCATGATGGCAGGCAGTCGTTATTTAAATTGTAAGTGGCAGTTAACACTGGAAGACTACAGGCAGTTTTAGTGTGCGCCATAATAGCCCGCTTTTATCCTTCTCTTAAGTGTGCCAGTTTGTCTGAATAACTGCATAGGTGACACGTATCCTTTTACAATTCTCTTCTTTTTTTCGGATACCAAGGCGCTGTGTCTTCTCTCTTTCATAGATTATGTCCTTGCAGCGTGAAATCGGAACAGATGAAGCAATGTATTTGGACAGTGATGAATATAGTCACACTTGTCTCGTTCGATACGGTTTCTTGCACTCCAGGCACTGACAGTGCATACAGTATGTTTTTGTCTTGTATTTTACCTGGATCAATGTCACATTGACAGAGTACAAGTCTTTTGTCTTTTCAACGGGCTGTGTGTTGTGTGTGTGGCATGTGGGGCTGTGGCATTGCTCTTGCATGGGTGTACATGCATGCACACAGTCAAATACTTAGATTCTGTTTAATTCTTTAGTCTAGCAATGGACGGACATGCATGAATTCCTATCGCACGCACACGCACACACACACACCCACACACACACACACACGCACACACACACACAGCTTAACAAATTTAAATCGACACTTTTGTGTCGTAAAGACAGGAGTTCTTGTTCTGCCTATGGGATGTTTTGCCCGGAGTGTGGCCTTCACTTTTATAAAGCCCATAGACAGGAGATGGGAGACATATGGACATTTTCTTACCGAAATTTTGATGATAATCTGTCCATTATCCAACCACTTGTCTAGACAACAGGGGGATCCTTCTCTAGCTCGTTGTAGCTTTAAGCAGTGAGGCGGAGTCTATTGGCCTTGTTGTAGGCCAGGGGTTTTCAACAGGTGTTCCGGGGACCTTGAGAAAGTTGCCCTGCTGCTCAAATTCTGAATAAATAGTGTGCCCTGGAATCAAAAAAGTTGAAAGCCTGTAGGTTCGGCTGAATGTCCTTGTTCTGAAGTACTGTTCCAAAAATACTAACCCCATCTCTAATTCTCACCCTCAACATAACCACAAGCATGTCACAGCGTGAACACACAATACAAGGTGGCAAACTAGGAGAAAACTAGCTGATGGTGGATCTCCAGGCATGTTTGGAGTTTGGACAAATGGGAACTCAGATCTATGGGCAGTACGATCTGGCTGAGGCCCATTTCTGACAAGACTGTATTTTATGTCACAGATCACATTACATATGATCTGTGACAAAGTGTCTCACAATGCTTCTCGTTTGCTATTGGCCTCTTACAAAAGTTGGTTCCCTCCTCACACATACGTTTGTGGCATGATCAGCATCGCCTTTTGTGGTCCGCTGGTCCCTGCAGTTGTTGCATTGACTTATCCTTCTGTCTTCTACTAATGGACAGTGAAGAAGGTAACAGGTCACTCCCCTTTTCTCAACATGAACTAAAAAAAAAAACACAAAAGAGCTCTAGCTTGTTTTTTCCATCGAGAACCACTTAAAAGGCAGCGTCAGTATCGACACGCCAGGAGCGAACCCCATTCCCTCTCTTATTACTTAACCCTCTCTGTGTTTTCCATTTACGCCACGGCCGCTCGCAGTCGCTTCCCTGTACCGTTCCTCTATCGATTTACCATCTCCCTCCCTGTCTCACTCCTTGTCGTCTATTCTTGTCACTTTACTCACTTTTCCGCTTCTTCTTTTCACGTCTTATTAACACCTCCAGCTGTTTCTCCATCCTTATGCCAGCGCTCCCACGCCATTAGAGAGTGTCATCCTTCGCCTCGCTTTCAGTCTGTTTACGGCACACTTCTTTTTACGCCCTGTGGATTATTAGCGCAATTATGTCAGACACAGAGCACATTACACAAGATTATGTTAAAAGACGCCTGTCAACTGTAAATGTGGGTGTGATGTCAATTATTTTTGCTCTGTAATGCCATTGGTGGAAGACGTACTAATAGCATACATTAAAGGTATAGTCAGTGATTTCACTAAAATATCACTTTTTTTCTTTTCTTGTGATGACCAATTTGAGGTGTTTTTTGCAGTAAAAAAAACCCTAGTTCCATTTTGGGTCTTTTGGGAGAGTAAGAGCGAGTGCAAAACCCGACGTCGGCGGGCGCCTCGGCTGCGCCGGGACTTGCCTCCTTAGTCGCTTCCTTAATGAGTGGCGGACCGGCAGCGCGGCGTTTTTATGAGCTCTGGCGGCAGTGCTGCCGCTGCCGTTGCATTCTGGATGGTTCTGCCAGTTCGTGCGGCAGTTCTGCCGGTTCGTGCGACAGTGTAGCGGCAGAAGGCTCCCCATGCCGCCCCAGACCGGCGCTTTTGCCTCTGCTTTTGCACTGCCTGCTGCTGCTGTCAGTCCAATTAATGCATGCTTGCAGAACGATTATGAATGTATGTATGCAAACAAATATGAACTAAATATTTATTGAATTTATTATATTATTAATTGTTTTTTTATCATTACTATAAGCTCTATCATTAATATAAGCTTTTTGGGCGGCTATGCCGGTTCGCCGCCGGGCCCTCCGCCTCGCCGCCGTGCACTCCGCCGGCGCCGCTGCTCATGGACCGGCGGTTCCCCCGCCGGCGGGCGCTCAACCGGCGCCGCCGGCGCCGGTGCTCGTGGACCGGCGGTTCCTCGCCGCCGCCGCCGCCGCTGCTCGTGGACCGGCGGTTCCCCGCCGCCGGTGGCGGCCAACGCCGCTTCTATCGACGCTTCACCGACCCTCGCCTGTTGACTGATTCTCTTCATGCTCTCTCTCTCTCTCTCTCTCTCTCTCTCTCTCTCTCTCTCTCTCTCTCTCTCTCTCTCTCTCTCTCTCTCTCTCTCTCTCTCTAATAAAGATGTTCGTCTGCCTCCACCCCCCCCCCAACTGGGGTCTGTCTAGGGCTAATCCATATCATTGAGGTTATAGGCTATTCGCGCGCGCGTGTGTGTGTGTGTGTGTGTGTGTGTGTGTGTGTGTGCGCGCGCGGGACACCTCCGTCCCTCTCGTTCTGCGTGTTGTATATCTGCAGGCCTAGGTTTATTGTAGGCCTACGTGAGCGTAATAGACTATATGTAATTATCACTTAGGCTATATGCAATATCATATTCAGTCCAGCTTGGGACAGTACATTTCAAATAGAGACACGGTCACACATTGTGACTATCAGGAATCAGTGAGGCTTTCTGTTGTAAAGCTCTATCATTGAATGAATTACTATAGAGCCATAATATAAAATCTTATCGGTCTGGCATATTCCGGGGTCCGTTTCGTGGGCTTATTCGTGTCAATTGAAGTTGAAAATGCATGTAGAGTAGAGCCATCTCTACATACGCGAGACCAGGCGCATGGCCATGGACAGAGGCACACAGCGCTGCGCTGCGTCTCCCCTGTTTGATTTGTTTCCAATCCAAAAACTAAAGGCAAGTATCGACTACAATTAGGCTACTTTTGTAATTCAGTTCTTGGTCGTCTTCTGCATGCATGCGCGCGAAACAAGGTTAGGTTTCGTTCAATCTACAAGCTCACAACTAGTTGTGCTGCGACAGGTGGTGAGTTTGTATATCGATCACATGTATAATGCAGCACAGCGGTCAATTGAGTATAATCAAGCTTTACTGCATGCGTACGCGGCCTGGATTTAGACTGAGCTGGCATGGAGGCTCTACATAGACTTCTATTGGTAATGGGGACAGCAAATAGGGACAAGGCCTGGACCAGAAGTACACATTCATGCGTTGAATTCAGGCAACAGCCCAGCTTGAATGGATGGATGGATGGATGGATGGATGGATGGATGGATGGATGGATGGATGGATGGATGGATGGATGGATGGATGCGTTAATCCATTCATTCACTGTAAACAAGTTGTTTCAAATCATGTCAGTTTGTTTGTCCCAATGTCCCTCATCAGGCTGTATCAATAGCGCTCGTGGGCTCAGTTTCTGACCCTTCAATATCGCAACTCTTCTAGTAGATGGCAATGGACAATGGGTGGGATTTCCTTATATATACTCAATGATATGGCCTACAAACCCCAGTTTGGAGGGGGGGTAAAACAGTCGAGGCAGACGAACATCTTTATTAGAGAGAGAGAGAGAGAGAGAGAGAGAGAGAGAGAGAGAGAGAGAGAGAGAGAGAGAGCATGAAGAGAATCAGTCAACAGGCGAGGGTCGGTGAAGCGTCGATAGAAGCGGCGTTGGCCGCCACCGGCGGCGGGGAACCGCCGGTCCACGAGCAGCGGCGCCGGCGGCGGCGAGGAACCGCCGGTCCACGAGCACCGGCGCCGGCGGCGCCGGTTGAGCGCCCGGCGGCGGGGGAACCGCCGGTCCATGAGCAGCGGCGCCGGCGGAGTGCACGGCGGCGAGGCGGAGGGCCCGGCGGCGAACCGGCATAGCCGCCCAAAAAGCTTATATTAATGATAGAGCTTATAGTAATGATAAAACAATTAATAATATAATGAATTCAATAAATATTTAGTTCATATTTGTTTGCATATATTTATAATCGTTCTGCAAGCATGCATTAATTGGACTGACAGCAGCAGCAGGCAGTGCAAAAGCAGAGGCAGTTGCCAAAATCATCGGCAAAAGCGCCGGTCTGGGGCGGCATGGGAAGCCTTCTGCCGCTACACTGTCGCACGAACCGGCAGAACTGCCGCACGAACTGGCAGAACCATCCAGAATGCAACGGCAGCGGCAGCACTGCCGCCAGAGCTCATAAAAACGCCGCGCTGCCGGTCCGCCACTCATTAAGGAAGCGACTAAGGAGGCAAGTCCCGGCGCAGCCGAGGCGCCCGCCGACGTCGGGTTTTGCACTCGCTGGATCTTCTTTTGGGAGACAAAGCCTTCATCCAATCAAGAAAGATGAAGACTTCCTCCACTGGCGATCGAGCGGGGCACATCTTGGTGCACATGCTGATGGTCTGTTGCATGTTCCCCCACTGTAGAGTGGACAAGTTTAGTATTTCCCTCTGAGAGGTAGTAGAGTATTGAATAGTAGTATTGAAGTATTGAATAATAGTAATATTGAATAATATTAAGTATTGAATAATAGGCGTCATGCAAAGTGTAACTTTAGGCTTCTTTATACAGTAGTATCCACTACTTGGAACAACACTAGGATACTTATTCTAGGAGCGAACATTAGCCAAAAAATAGCAGGTCTATGAACTCAAAAGGCCTGTGAGCTTGTAGATCTGCTACTTCTGGGGAAGAAAGGTCGGTGTGTTCAGGAACAAACGTCATTTGCATAGGTCTATTTTTACTAAGATTTGAGCGGTTTGGGTTGTGCTTATTATAGAGGGGTTTGGGTTGCGAAATGGTACCTAGATATTAGGATGCTGAGAAAGTTGACTACACACACACGCATACACACGCACAAACGCACATATCAGTACTCAAGGACAACTTCAGCGAGGCTCCAAGGAGATGGAAAGCAGTTGCCAGGAATGAAGGATTATGGGAGCAAAAGTTCAGCCAATGAGAAAACACAGTCAGACATGTCTGACGAGAGAGAGAGAGAGAGAGAGAGAGAGAGAGAGAGAGAGAGGGAGAGGGAGAGGGAGAGAGGGAGAGGGAGAGATAGAGGGAGAGAGATGAAGGGAAACAAGTGTGACGACAGTCGACAGAAAGAGATGGTGTCTATACTTTGAGCCCCGGAGAAGGAATTTCAATGAGCCCAGAGGGTCTGTGTGGGCTATGCCTGCGAGAATGATGGTTCTTATTAACGTGTGGGGTCCGGGGACCCCAAGGGGTCCTTGAGGGAGTCCCAGGAGGTCCTCCAGCAAAATGTGTGAATTTAGCTCAAAAAAGAGGAGGAGGCGAGAGAAATCACTTAACAGTTCCTGCTGACATTGTCTAGTAGTTGATTAGTACCTCTCCTCTCGCCTGAGAGATAATACAGCCTACTTTAGTTGTTTTTTTTTTTACAGCTGCTTGATGATGATGGATTATGTGGGGGAAAAATACAAGCAGCCTGATTGTTCATGTATTGCTTCTGCTTTTATACTGACAGGTTGTGAATAGTGTCTTGGCAATTAGAAAATGAAATGTACTTTAAATGGTGGTTTGCATGGACTAAAGCTGAAACATGTTTATTCACATCCATGCAATCTCTTAGCAGTGAATTTGTGAGATTTAAAACCCATTCCTGGTCACCCCTCAAATATCTGCTCATGTCAGAAATGCGTAGGCCGAATGCAAAGGTTTCATCAACATTTTGAATTATTATCAAAGTAATTATTGAAGTCAGTGGTAATAAGATACTAATGGCATGTGGCAGCTTGTCAAAACAATGTCACTTACTGGTTTTTATATAGAAATAAATCTAAGATGCAGAATTGAGGCCACCCTTCACAATATTTTCACTTTCTCAGTTGGCCCCATGGGAAAAATAATTGTCCACCCCTGCAGTATATCAATGTGGGGTTCCTTGGCTCTCAGACGGGTTTGAGAAACACTGGCTTACAGCACAGATTTTTATACTGTAATTATCTATCAACTTGACAGAAATAATTTCCATAAAAAGGAAACACATTTTCCTCAATAAAATGACGATGAAGATAATGTTCTTTATACTGTTCTTTGTACTGCATCTGTCATGCATACATGACAGATGCATTCGTGAACACATTTTGTGACTTTCATTCACTGACTGGCTGCATTTATGACATCTTGAATACTGGATCTCTAAGGTCCCCACCATTAAAATCTGTTTGTATATTACTAGTGTGTATGTAGGCGTGGATTTCATTCGGGTGGATGAGTTTGGGTTTTATATTTACTATTCTGTCCCTAGCACATTGTTCAGTAGAGACGGCGCTGCTTCATCATTGTCAATGGGGAGGTATTTTAGTATGATCCGAACAGACTTTTGTTTCTATTTGTAGATTATGTATGGAAGGTTCCATTCTATTTCAACAGTTGGGGTGAGACTAGGTTGTACACGCACGCACGCGCGCACGCACGCACACGCGCACACACGCGCGCGCACACACGCACACACAGTCCAATATTGACTTTGCCAACTCAGTAGCAATGGGTTGGTCATTCTATGTACAATATACAGTGTGCTAGACTGGGGGTGAGGGGAGGTCACATTCACTCATGTGACATTTGTGAACATTAGTGATTCATCATTGAGTCCCATTACTCCATTAGACCAGTGCATGGGGGGCAGGAGGTACGGGTCAGTGTGCTTGTGTCAACAGTCAGCAGCATTTTTTTTGCGGTCCAGTGCTGAGCGTGCTATTTGGCTTCAGGGCCCTTCAGAGCACACTTGTGTAAAGCCAACAGATTGCCTATACAGATTGGATTCACATACAGTAGCATGCAGACTCCCGCAGACATGGACACGGGTGGCTGCACATTAAAGTGCAAATAACGCTCAATGGTTAAAAGCAAATAGTACTTTTACTTGAGTACACACGTAGGTGTGTTTTTTGCGGACATCTGTACTTTACCTGAATTATATATTTATTATTTTAAAGCTTTTTAAGCATAGTGTACCCTGCACTTCAAAGACAAAGATATTTTGCTTTTGATTCCCTTTCCAGGATAGCCAATCGGAGAGCTTTTAATGTGCTTCGATGCAACGCATTGTTTGTTGGCACATACTTTGAACTTGTATTGTTGTTGATTTCTTTTTGTTGTTTGTTTGTACTCGCTCCAAGACATTAACTAACAATTCTGCCCGAGCATCTTTCGTTTTTTAGTTGAGTTAATAAAATATTTACCACCAGTATCATCAAAACTTGAACTGAAGCGCTGGTGTGGAGGGTAGTCCATGTCATTAGCTCGTAGGTTAATTGTTCTGAAAATAACTAACCCTATCTAACTCTAACCTTAAACATAACCTCAACTTAGCACAGGAGCAGACCATGTTCTGAACAATGAACCCTCCCTTTGAACTATTGTTCAAAGGGAACTATTGTCCTCGGAGTGGGGTACTTCACGGCAGATTGGATTCTCAAATAAACACTCACAAACTCCCGTAACGGACATCGATGCGCTCGTGCACACCGGCTACACAATGACTGGCCGGCATGCACACCAGGGGCGGATGTAACCTTTCCCAATGATGCACACCCACTCAAGCATGCACTGAAATACTCATACACATGATATCCAGATACACAGTACAGCACGCAGGACTATCTATCTGGCAGCTGTATGTGTCCGTCCATGCTGGGTGGTTTTGGAGCTTTTTGGCGCAGAGTATCAGCAGTCCGGCTCTGAAAGCTTATCCTGGGCCACGGTGTGTGCGGGGGGGGGGGGGGGGGGGGGGGGGGGGGGGGGGGTGTCACAGGATTAACCTCCATGTTTAATGGAAAAAGGAGGAGGGTGGGGGGGCAGGCGCGTTGGGGGGGATTTAGAATCACTGCTGCCATTACAGGCCGTTTACAGTGGAGTGAGGGATAGCCAAGCTAATCCTGTTTACTTTCTATAGCTGGGGAGAAGTAAATGTGTGTGTGTGGGTGTGTGTGTGTGTTTGTGGGTGTGGATGTGCGTGCGTGCACGTTTGCGAGAGCATCTGCATATTGTATGCGTGTGCAGGCCTATCCAGAGAGATGTTCAGCCTCAGAAAAGAGGCGAAGGTTGCAACTCCTGAGGAAGGCGGAGATGGAGGGTTGATTGAGTGAGGTCATAAAGCCAGATAATAAACCGAGCCACTTAATTCCCAGGATGATCGCCATGGGACTACAAAACCCCATCACATGTGTCCCTCCACGCCGCCTCTAACAACACTCAGAGGGATCGTGGGATTTGGAGTTTAACTTGATATAGGCTTATAAAAGTCAGCGTAGTGAATAATGCTTTTCTTTGGGTCCGTCCTTAATAATGGCAACAACGAGGGTTTTGGGGCCTTCCTTCTTCAACAGAACACATACATTTCACTCGCCCCAGCCCAGCCCAGCCCAGCCTCACCTGCACTGCGAGTTAAATGTGAAACCTTAACACTTTTCAAGTGTCTCACTTCACACTGTTTTACACTTCAGTTGCGTAGCAACAGCAGGAGCCGCAGCGGGTTTCCACCCAGTAATGTGAGTTAAAATGTCTGTGGTCTCGCAGCACCTGGGAACTGTAAATGTGTGATGATGGCACTTCTTGGCCCCCAGGTCTGAATAAGGTGCTGCTGCAGGGTGGGTGTGTGTGTGAACGTGAAGTGACTGCACACACACACACACACACACACACACACACACACACACACACACACACACACACGCGCGCGCGCGCACACACACGCGCGCGCACACACACACACACACACACACACACACACACACACACACACACACACACACACACACACACACACACACACACACACACACACACACACACACACACACTTACACACACCTACACAAGCACAGTAGAATTTGAGAAATAGGACATTGGTAGGGCAGATTACAATTTGGGCATTTTGCAGACTCTCTTAAACCAAAGCAACTTAAATTAAGGAATAAACACAAGAAAAAGCATGGCAATACAGACAGATTAGTTATTGTGAATCGTACATAAGGTAAGAATGTAACATTAAATAATCCATATAGGCTTATTAAACTGTATCAACTAGTGCAATGTTTACATGAAATGCTACACACTGCTACGCTGCTAGGTCTACATAAAAATGCTATCTATGATATATACTGTAAGTTGAGTCTTTTCATATGCCTGCAGGATGGCAAGGCTAGGGCAAGTACTACTATTAAGTGCTATGGGCTAAGATGAAGTCTGAAGAGGTGCGTTTTCACATTGTGGCAGACGATTATGAGTGAATCTGCTGTGATTACAATGGGAAGTGCCTTCCATAGTTTTTGAAGCCAGAAAGGAGAGTGGAGAGTTGTCCAGGTGTTCTTAGCTATAGTGTACTTCCACCTTGCCTGTTTCAGTTGATCTGGGAACATTATGCCTTGTGAGATACCGGACATAATTGTGTTACGGATCAAGTAGATTTGGGGTTTTGTGTTAGGATTTAATGTTTATGCACATAGGTGTGTGTGTGTGAGTGTGGGGAGGAGGGGGAGAATGTTTAGGCATGTCACAATGATGCAAAACGATATTCTTTATTTGTGATTGACTTTTATACCACTAAAATGGTATAAAAAAACTGGTTTTGATTTACATCGCCCATTTTCCTAATTGTAAGACTGGTACGATATTGGCAGTTCTACAACGTTGATGTCCTCAGAAATATGGTAATAGCGTAAGTGTGTGTGCTTGTGTGCATGCCAATGCAGTGCCATGGAAACAGACAGACTAGGACTAGGCTGTACATAGCACCTCATACTCATCAGGGGTCGACATTATAAATGGCCCGACTGGCCCAAATGGCTTGCAATACACGTTCGGACCACCAGATGGCCCACCACACTGGCCCGGTGGGCCAGTAGGCCTCAAGCCATCTAGCTTTCTTATATATCTATGGCTCTGTCCAGGGGCGGATTGGCACATATTTTCCCACCGGGACAATTTTGCCTTTGACAGGCCACCCTGGGGGGGCAGCTGGTTAACCAGATGTAACTCTTTCAGAGCGTAAAAATGAAACCAAATGGACCCCTGCGGGTCCATTTGGTTTCATTTTTTGTCACTGGTGCATTTTGGATCTTGTCCAGGCTATTAGGTGGCGCAGGCCACCGGGAAACTCCCTGTACTCCAGATGGCCAATCCGCCCCTGGCTCTGTCTAATGAAACGCTGTGGCTGGCTGCTGCCAGACCTCGCTCGGAGCTTAGCCTCGATCTCCAGGCTTACATCCACGCTGTGAAATGAACTGCCGTGCACGTCGCTTGTCAAAACTAAAACCGAGTCATAGTGGGACAACGTGTTTGACATTTTAGCGCTATAAACTCCGCCGCCGCGTCCTCCTCTGTCCACACTAGCATGGCTATTGGGCGAAGTTTGCCATGCGCTAACGTATCCTCCTCCTCCTCTTCCTCATCATCATAAATCATAATACCAGACGAACTTAAAGGGGGTTCTCCGCCGCGAAAAGTCACAGATCATGCAAGTTCATCTTCTTTCTTAATAATAAAAAACAGCCCAGTTGATTGTTCAGATCAGAAGTGGAAACGACGAGTGTTGTAGATTATGCGTGCGTGCACGCATGTAGAGCCATGCGTGCAGACCACGACGCGTTGTTTATTGATTATTAAGTCTAATACTTATTTGTATTGCCTTTTTAAAAGGAGCATACATAAATGTATAGGATAGGTATCATTTGTCTACCAATGTGAATGTAGGCCCATATTAAATTTACGGTAGGCCTATTAAAAAAAATACTGGAGAGGCTAGTTAAAAATAAATAAATAAATATCCAGTTAAACTCCGGTTAGTCCTGTCAGCTAGTCGGCAACAAAATTAACCGTTACTGACATCCCTAATAAAAATACAAAAAAAGGAAAAAGGGCGATTCCCCTGGGCCAGTGATTTTAATGGTGGGGCCAGTGATTTGGACAATCCACTGGCCCGAAGGGCCAGTGCCAAATTTCCCTTAATGTCGACCCCTGCTCATGGAAACAGACATTGTGAGAGACATGGAGAAGGATGGCCACACGTGCACACGCGTGCACGCAGTACAGTGGGTCTAAAGGAAACACAGACTGCAGACTCGCCCTCCAGGGACAAGGGGGTCCATTGGAAGAGATTAATTCCCCCTCATATATCACTCAATTCATTCATAATTCAGTTTTATACCAAAGCAATTTTCTCAAAAGAACAATATTTGTCGGATGACATGTAGCAATTTTCCCGCAGCTACAGATTTCTCTGAGCTGTTTGTACCTCTCAGACCTGGCAGCAGATTCACTTCTGTTCGAAGTAAGTTTCAAAATGGAAAAGTAATACTAATAATATGAAACGGCTTGACTTTAGCGACTTACCCGCTTGAACTCCAGAATCCCTATAATATTTGCCAAATGTAACTGATTGTCGTTTTTTTCCTTGTTCTCCTCCTTCTGCCAAAAACAGCTGTTCTGGATTAACCGTGCAGCCGGTTTTCATGAAACTCTGCAATCTGGTAGAGGGCGATGTCGAATGTGATGATGCCAAGCCCATGACCATTGGCCAAATGGTGGCGCTATAGCACTCAACTGAAAAAGTGACTTTGACCTTTAGATCACCGGCCATTTTGAATTATGTGAAAAACAGTTAAAATCATACTCCTTTGAGGATCTTTGTCTTTTGTTTCTCAAGTTCAGTCCTCCTTTCTATGGCTTAGCACAATCAAAACCTACCCTGTCTGAACTTGCTGAAGTGAACTCATTGCTTTAGCTGCTTTTCTGGTCCTGTCTTATCGCTGTGATGATGTCACCATTCCAATGATGTCAATGGTGGGTGCCTTTCTGAACTGCTCACAGCCCTCCTGTATAAGATATAGACTGAATAGAAAACAATTGTGGACTTTTGTCATGAACATGAGAACCAGTTACATGAAGATGGGTTGAAGTAGTTAAGTGGTTCTTTGAAGCTTTTGAATGTTTTGCAAGAGAAACATTTTGTGGTTCGTTTTCAGAGACATGATCACCTTTAGATGTCTACGGCATCTAAAGGTCTCGATCATTTCATGTCAAGGAATATGATTCATTCTGAATATGCAGATCTTGCAGGCTTATTTTGTGCACACTCCTTTTTTGTGGTTTCTAGTAAGAGAATGTGAGAAACAAAGTGTGCGGTAGGTGTTGCACACAGAGTATGTAAATCTACATAGGCTATTTATACATTTACAGATGGCCTGGATCTCCATTGCTGCACCCCAGGAGTTGAATTCATTGGTACAACTAATGTTTCCTATTGCTGTAACTGTGCTGGCTTTGAGAGAATTGTTGCTCTCTTGGTAACCTACTACTCATGCCTAAAACACCAGTGACACTTTGACCCTGCACCTCACCTCCATTTGGTCGATCAGTATTTCACTCATCGTTTGGTCTACCATGAAATGGAGCGAGTTGCTTTTGTCTGTAGCTGTGCACACACTGTATAGTGCTACTCCACATACTGTATGTGAGTTAGAGATGCTCCAATAATCGGTCACCGATCGGTGATCAGCCATAACGGCCAATACAGTCTGTTTGGCAATTGGTAAATTACTCTTCTCTGAACGCCAGATTATATCATTTGTACAAGCTGATTTTTTACAACCATTTAAGTGATATAAATGTCAATCAGATAAGTATAATATCATTTTTGCATCTTGGCGACAGGACTAAAGATTATCTCCTTCCTTCCCACACATAGGAGTGCTTATCATAATATTGGAACTATTCAAATTTGCCCCTGTAGTCAACATAACTTGAGAACCGTTCAACCCCACCGACTTGAAATTCCACCACATCACAAGGGGTTCAGTGCTCATTCTTGAGTCGGTTGGACCCACGGTTGTTCAGAACCGGCCCGCCCCAACAAGTCCTCTGCCCCGGGCTGTGGACAGGACCCCAGCCCAGTGTCCATACAGTTGACCTGTTCAGACATCATTCTGAGTGACATCTGCATAGATTCCATATTTGAGCATGACTTTATATATGGGCATAAAAAGGATACATATCTGGGTGGGGCCTGCATTTCTAATTGCAAGTAGACCAGTGCCCAATGGGCATAGCTATAGAGCAGTGGTTTTCAACCTTTTTGACACCAGGGAACACCATTTATTCAGCATTTGAGCCACGGACCACCATTTCACAACATTTTTCACAATTCCAGGCTGGATTTTGCAAACGAAACAGTGTAGACTTCTTAATTAAATAGTGCTAATTCAGATGACGAATATTTTAACTCTTGAGAGTGTGAAAATGAAACTAAATGGACCCGCAAGGGTCCATTTGGTTTCATTTTTACACTCTCAAGAGTTACATCTGGTTAACAACCTTTCCATCATTTAGCCCGGGGACCACCTGGAACTCTCTCAAGGACCACTGGTGTTCCCCGGACCACCTGTTGAAAACCCCTGCTATAGAGGCTCCAACAGGCACCACTCCAGTTATTTAAATATACAAAATAGTGTCTGAGGGGACATGCATACACCATGCTACCCTCCATCCCTTCTCAACTGAGAGGACAATGGCACAATTTGGAAGTATACAGTTGTATACGGTAATATAACAAGTGTGATGGTACTATGCACAGTGTGAAGTTGAACAGGACTTTCCTGTAATATACACAGCCATATTACAGGTTTTTGCGCAGTGCATCACATTTTTGACTGATAATGGACTTGAATTAGGCCTTTTGATGGAGGCAACATATTGAAACTACATATTGATTTTAGGTGCAAGCCTTCATCAGATGCTTTTATAATTTACAGTACAAGTAGCCTGCCAGATTGACTGACAATACATTCAGAAAGAGGACAGAGGTGCTTTGCCAAAGGCAACAGCATCGACTAGTCAACCTTCGTAAGAAGTCAAAGTTCAATATTGACCTCTCTCTGACCGACCCTCTTGTTCTTTTTTTTTTTTTACACGAAGGTATTATTACATCGATTTGTTGTTCATCCAAAAATCTCTAACATTATGTTGCCACCAGAGTTTGGTGAACAAAATATTTACAAGAGACGTGCTCCACATTTTTCAATGCATGTTTCATTTATTATTTAAAAAAACACACCCAGTGTGAAGTAAATAATCAAAGGTGATGCAGTTATTTCCGCACTTAGTGTGTGTATGTATGTGTACAGACCTGTGGCATTCTGATGTTGTTTGTTTGTAGGTATACTGTATCTCTATATGGTTGTATAAATTGACAAAGGTGCCAACAACCAGTCATTCAATCTGGGTGTTGGCCAGTGAGGACAAATGAGTGAACCCCTACTTTGCCCCTACCTCTATAAATCTTCACTATCTGTCATACTCGGACGGAGAGTATGGCAGGGTAGGGTTTATTGTAGAGCCCGACCGATATATCTGTCGTACCGATATATCGGCCGATATCGATACCGATATATCGGCATCGGTATCGGTGATATTCGTACCGATATATGGTCGATACATCGGCCATTATGTCGGTAAAATCTGCCCATATATCGGTAACATCGGCCGATATAACGGCCGATATTTGCCTGGAACAGAAAAAGAAACACAGCAAATGGAATTATTTCACAAAAGTAAATGATGTCAATGTCGTATTCTATTGTTTACTTGAAAGAGAGAATAAATTTGACGTTTAGAAGTTTTTCAAATGTATTTTTAATTATTTTAATTAATTATTATACATCGGTCCCAAACATCGGTAACATCGGTACAGTTTTTTCCAAAAATCGGTATCGGCATCGGCCACAAAAATATGGCATCGGTCGGGCTCTAGTTTATTGTGGCAAAATGTTGGTAACCTAATGAAAAGTCAGCCACATACAACTATACAAGCTGTCAATATTACAGTCTTTGGGTTAACAGCGTCACTTGCTTACGTCAACACCCAGGTGTTGAAGTAAGCAAATATGTTTGCTAATGAATATCAAAATGGCATACAAATAGCATGCATTATGTGCATGTATACATTAGAGTGCATGATGTGCATGTGCGGTCTCTCTGTTTGCATGCGTTTTCATGCCAGTGTGGGCGTGCATATATTTTTAAGTGACACATGTGTGAGGGACCTGTTTGTCTTGTAAACAGTTGCAGGTGTTCATGATTATGGAGGCATACAGTACATACAGGACATACAGTACATACACTACATACACACACACACACACACACACACACACACACACACACACACACACACACACACACACACACACACACACACACGCACACACGCACACATACACACAGTATACTAACAGTATACTGTTAGTATACAGCAGGGGTGCCCAAAAGGTAGATCACACAGGCTATGCAGGTAGATCACATGACAGTCCCCTAAAATGTATAGATCTGTAACTCTTCTTAGTTCTTAGTTTTGGGTGCGAGAGACTAAATTCAACATCACAAACTGTCAACTCAAACCCCAAATACTGTTTTCAAACATCAGTAGTAACGTATACAAGAAAACCTTCCAATTCTCCCCCTATATTTGTTATTGTAAGTGCATTATTCTTAAACACTGACAGTAAGTAACACCATCGCCACTATTTCAAAGTCAAACTTTCTTGGGGCCTTGAAATGGATTTTTTTTATGTAGATCTTATTGAGCCGGTCATTTTGAAGTAGCTCTCAAGTCAAAAAAGTGTGGGCAGCCCTGCTATACAGTATTCTAACAGTATACTTTTAAGGTTTACGTATTAAGAATACCAGCATGAGCAGTCAGTCCTGAGTCCTGACCGCTCGCATTTAGACCGTGCGTTGTCAATATTGTGTCCCACGGGGCACCGCGAGGCTCCTGTTTATATAGCCCTCGCTGCATAGGCTAATTATCAGTCATGTTTGGGGAAATTATGCGAGGGTTATATTTGATATTTGACCACTCATAAATAACGGAAAAACACGATTTGTGTGGAAAAGAAAGAAAGAAACGAAATTAAGTCTGTTGTAACCAGGGCATCCCGGGAACCCGGTATCTTCCCGGCATTAAACCCTACTACAGACGCATCATCCTCACTGCCATTTCTCTTCTGAACTCAGGCCAGCGAGGGCAGATGGTAGTGATGGCCCCAAGTTCTAGGGCAGATGGGGTGAGCGTTGCCTGGAAGTCTAGAAGGGGCAGGGGGTGAGCGATGCCTGGGAGTCATCAGCACTGCGTCCACGTACTATTCTACTGATTGCCTTTGAACTATAGCTTCTGGGGCATATTTGGTTAGGGACCAGTAGTAAGAAAGTAGTCACGACCAGTAAGAGACTGGTCACGACCAGGTCGTTGGTTGCCAGTGGGTTTCGCTGTGTCTCGATTCTCTCGGCTTACAGGGTGTCATGCATGTGTGTCTGGTGAAGGATGTTGGGAGACCGCCCTCCTGTCATGACCTTGGACCTTGAAATGGGATATAGCAGTGGTTTTCAACCTTTTCCTATACCAAGGCCCACTATTTATTCAGAATTTGAGCCACGGACCACCTTTTGATGACAGTTTAGCCCCACAGACCCAAAGCTAAAGCTTTCTCTTACTTTTGTCCACAATAAAAACAACACAGTCAAACATACAGATCAAAATGACCATCAGTCTTCTGCATTCTCTAGTTGTGTAGAATTCAGGTGATGAAAATTTTACACTCTCAAAGAGTTACATTTGGTTAACCAACTTTCCATCATTTGGCCTGGGGACCATCTGGAATCCTCTCAAGAACCACTGGTGGTCCCCGGACCACTGGTTGAAAACCACTGTTATATGTCCACAACTTTTGGACTTTTCAAACATGGGGAAACAAAGAGCCTGTGTCCCAATAAGTATTGTTACTGTTTAGTCGCAACATAATTCCATAGGCAGAATTCACCACTTTATAATAAGATGCAAGCTTTGTGCCAGAACAGCAACTGTGCGCCGCATGCCTCACTGCGAGGACATGAGGGGAGGAGTTCACCAGGCGTGGCCTTTCCTCCTTGAGTTGTCCCAACTCCACGTAATTCAGTACACATGTCATGCGGGTGAATGATGCCCATGTCTGTCGGGTGTAAACCTCAAGGTTCCTCTTCTGGGACGGGTGCTTTATAAAGTGCCGAGCCGGGGTAATATTCTCCTGAAGTGGATTATAAATGAAACGCTGGAATGATAGATGAGCTGCTGTATGTACTGTATGGGCTTCCAGAATTCCCCAAACGGGGTGGTGGTGGCGGCATAGTCGTCTTGTACGAAGCCCTGTATTCGCATGCGACCGCGGTATTACCTGTGGGACTTGGTGTCATTCGGAAATTACCACCGGCTCTCCCCTGCACGTCTTGTGTTTCACATCACATGGCACATTTGTGCGGGATGCTAAGGCTGTGTCTTACTTTAATTCTCACTGACATGACCCACCCCCACCCACCCCACCTTGGTTATGTATGAAAACGTATCACTATAGGGCCAGGCCTTTGTCTTCAAGTTCCATTGAAAATAGTCCTTGGCGCATGTCGACATGTGTGTCATCCATCTCGCCATTCCATATAATGCATTTCCCAAGTGAACGAGGCTAAACAAATCCGTTTGAGCTTTACATCGGGTGCCTGAGTGTGCGCGCACACAATCGCGATCATGCATCTCCATGCATTTGCGCATGTATAGGTTCTTTGTACAGAGCGTGTGCAGGGAACAAACGATACAAGGTTTCACTGCAAAATACAATCTTGTTCTTGGAATGAAGGACAAAATGGCCCTGTGAAGTTCCGGGTGGGCGCATGGAGGAATGAATGCAACAGGAAACATCAAAGGCATTGTCCATATCGTGTAGTGGTCTTCTTCTACCTCATAGGTCTTGTGTGACGATGCGTCACGGCTATTGTGTTTGTGAAAACTTGCCCGGTTGCTCTACCGCAATACCGCGTGTTCCACATGTTGTACATGGGAATTAACTTGACCCTGAAATGTAACATGGTAGAGAGAGAGAGGGAGACTGAGAGCGGGAGACTGAGAGAGGGGAGAGTTTGTTTAATCATCTGAAATTGAAGCCTGGGTCTCCTGCTGTGTGAGAAAATAAATGTCCCCCGCTCATAGCCAAAGTGATTTTCTTCATTCCTGAATAGAAACCAAGACAATCAGGGGAAAGGGGGGGGGGATTACCAGCTGACAGACGATGGACAGAGACAGACAGACAGGCGTCAGGAGAGAGAGAGAAGATGGAAATGGAAGACCGGCAGCAGAAGTAGCACAATGCATTTGGCACTAAAAAAAACGTGTCAAAATATAACCACGAGAGAGAGAGAGAGAGAGAAACTACTAGTATGGCCAGGCAGGTCCCTAAGGCGGCACAGACCATGTGACCATGTGATGGAGGGAAAAAAGCTATTTTCAGCTCACAAAGTTAACCTACTTCTCTTATTTTCTACTCTGACAGTCCTGCGTAACACCCTCCACCCTCCCCTGCTGCGTGTCTTTGTCACTCTCTCTCTCTCTCCCTCTCTCTCCGTCTGTCTGTCCGTCACTATCGCTTTTTTCTCTCTAGCTGTGCCTCACTCTCTCCTCTCTCTCTCTCTCTCTCTCTCTCTCTCTCTCTCTCTCTCTCTCGCTCTCTCTCTCTCTCTCCTCTCTCTCTCTCTCTCTCTCTCTCTCTCTCTCTCTCCTCTCTCTCTCTCTCTCTCTCTCTCTGTCTCTCTCTCTCTCTCTCTCTGTGGCTCTCTGGCTCTATCCATCCTCCTCTCTCTCCCCATGATTGTACATGTAATGACAGACATGTCACTGCCTCTGTAGTCCTGATTGGACACTGTTAGCGTTGTAGACATCTTGCCTGTCACACTGCCCCTGTGGAAATGGAACTAAGCTTGTGTACGCACGCCTGCAATCAGTGGGGTGTGTGGTGATCAGCCAAAATACACAATGACAATTTGAGAGTGAAGTCGTTCATTCATTCATTGTGTGCGTGGCGTGTGTGTGTGTGTGTGTGTGGGGGGGGGGGGGCACATATGGTATGTGCACGCCTGTGTCGCATGGATAAGGCTTCAGACCCTGTGTCTATACGTTCACATCACAGTTACTCTTTCTTCTCCCTTCCTCATTGCATCCTGCAGTGAGACATCACTGTGTGTGCGTGTGTACGTGCGTGTGCGTGCGCACGTGTGTGTGTGTGTTGTGTGTGTGTGTGCCTGCATGCATCGTGTGCGTGACCGTGTGTGTCCTTTCTTTCTGATGAGGCGGGCTTGATGCTACATCACACCTCCAGTCTCTCTCTGCAGTGAGTGAGTGCACGCAGCAGTTTGGTATTCTAACCCACTCGTCTCTTCACTGGAGAGACCAGCCTCCTTTGATGGACCTATGGAGGGGGGAGGGAGGAGAGAGAGAGAGAGAGAGAGAGAGAGAGAGAGAGAGGGAGACCTATGGAGAGAGAGAGAGAGGGAGAGAGAAGGATGCTTTGACTCCGTCTTAGGCTTGTCTCTCACTCATTAATTCTGTCTTTCTCTCTGTCTCGCTCTCTTCCTCTTTCTGTCGTCTTCACTTCACTCTCTTGCACGGCGCACACACAAGACAATCACGGTCAGTGTGCTTGTACACGTGTGTGCATGTGTACTTCTGTGTACACGTGTGTGTGTGTGCATTACGTGCGCAGAAAAGACACCTTGAGGCGTTGATGTTTCTTGTGAAAGCCTGATAGATGTTGATGAAGGGAAGGGGCTATAGCTGCCCTAGGAGGTAAATTGAGGTAAATCGTGTGATTGAGAACTTAAAAGGAGGCCAAACATCCAGCTCATTTGGGACGCCGCAGGGGGGGTGTGGGGGGGTGGACGCGCTCGCGGCACAGCTTAATTTGTCTGTTCCCCCGTCCTATCAAAGGCACACATGCTGCGAGCGACGCAAAGGCGGAGGAGCGGCGTACATCATGACCTAAATACCTTAATTATGCAGCACCGGCGCCCGGCGTGCAGATGCACAATCAGTGTGTGTCGCGTTGACAGGTGTTGATCATTACCGTAAGACTGAACCCAACACTAAACCCATTAAAAAAAACCCTGGTGAGATTATTTTAGATGGGTTAGGTTAGCATACAGTGCAGCAAGGGAGTGCCTGGTGGCTCAACCTGTCAGGGAAACCATATGCCCATATGGTCCTAGTGAGTGCATGGACTCAGGGGCTCCAATTCCTAACCTTCTGGTCTTGGAAGAGACTTTCAAGAGAGCCATGCAGAGACCTCTCTCTCTCTGTGACTCTCTGTGGTTTTGGTTGTGGTTCCCATACTTATAAAGGACCACCGATTTGAAAATGTTTTGTTTCAGGGTCCTCATCACAGAAGAACAAATTAACTTAACCATAAAATATGGTTAAAGTGCTTAAAAGGATTGTGGTTAACCAACACCTGGCATTTCCAAACCCCAAAATTGAGAACTCTACATGCACCTGTTTGAAATAAAGTGTGGAAATGCCAAAAACTGAACTCAAATAGAACATAAGGTGCACTGCACATGTGGCATCAAACAAGATACACATTAAAGGGATATTTCACTTTCATTTGGACATTTCATCGTCTTCTCAGCCTTATCTGAAAACTGCAGACACTTTTTAAGTTGCTTGATTCGGTGTTTAGATACAGTATGTGATATTCATTTTATCTGCCCAGCACCAGCTCTTATACAAACCAATAACTTCAAATTCCATTTTAACCATGATAGATTGAACGAAGGTAACCAACATTTTTTGGGGGGTTGAGAGTGTCCTTCCAATACATTAGAATTGGAAAGACACTTACCGTTTTTATTTATTTTTGATGTTATATTCTCTTCTGGCCTTGTCCTCTAGGAGGTTCTTTTCCGAAGGGAAGGAAAAGAATAACGTCTGAGGAGTTGAGCATAATCCTGAGTTACCAAACGTTTTTCTTTTAAAGTGAAATACCCCTTTCAGAGAGGTAAAGGACAATGGCCTATGAAATGAGATGAGCAAATCTACAATCTAGGTACAGTGAGGAAAATAATTATTTGATCCCCTGGTGATTTTGTAAGTTTTCATGATTAGAAAGAAATGAGCACTCTGTCATTTTTATGGTACTTTTATTTAAACAAATAGAGACAGAATATGAACAAAAATGTCCATAAGAAAATAATATTTAAAGGTTATAAATTAATTTGCGTTAGAGCTCGTGAAATAAGTATTTGATCCCTAAGCACAACCTGACTTAGTACTTGGTGGAAAAACCCTTGTTGGCAAGCACGGAAGTCAGACGTTTCTTGTAGTTGGTCACCAAGTTTGTGCACATCTCAGGAGGGATTTTGGCCCACTCCTGTTTAGATATCCTCCCCAAAACCTCAAGGTTTTGAGGCTGTTGCTTGCCAACTCAAAGCTCATTCTCCCTCCATAGATTTTCTATAGATTAAGGTCTGGAGACTGGCTGGGCCACTCCATGAGCTTAATGTGCTTCTTCAAGACCCATCTTTAGTGCTCTGGCTGAAGGAAGGAGGTTCTTGTCCAAGACGTTGCAGTGCATGTCTCCATTCATCGGCCACACAATGCAGTGAAGTTGCCCTGTACCCTTAGCAGAGGAACAGCCCAAAGCATAATGTTTCCACCTCCATGCCTGACGATGGGGATGGTGTTGTTATGATTTGAAGACAGCTGGGACCACAGTCACCAAAAAAAACATTGGTAACATAGTACACCATAACGGATTGAAATCCTGCAGTGCCCAGTCATGTCCCTCTGCTCAAGAGGGCGCATAGAGGCCCGTCTAAAGTTCACCAATGAACACCTAAATGATTCAGACCAGCTGCGGGGAAGGTGATGTGGTCAGAAGAGACCAAAATTCAACTCTTTGGCATCCATTTGACTTGTCGTGTTTGGAGGGAGTGAAATGCTGAATACAAACCCAACAACACCATCCCCACCGTCAAGCATGGAGGTGGAGACATTATGCTTTGGGGCTGTTTCTCTGCTAAGGTTACCAGGCAACTTCACCGCATTGTGTGGCGGATGGATGTGGCCATGTACCGCAGGATCTTGGACAAGAACCTCCTTCCCTCAGCTAGAGCACTGAAGATGGTCGTGGCTGGGTATTCCAGCACGACAATGACCCAAAACATACGGTCAAGGCAACAAAGGAGTGGCTCACGAAGAAGCACATTAAGCTCATGGAGTGGCCTAGCCAGTCTCCAGACCTTAATCCTATAGAAAATCTATGGAGGGAGCTTGAGCTTCGAGTTGGCAAGCAACAGCCTCGAAACCTTCAGGATTTGGAGAGTAGATCTCACCAGGAGTGGGCCAAAATCCCTCCTGAGATGTGCGCAAACTTGGTGACCAACTACAAGAAACGTCTGACTTCCGTGCTTGCCAACAAGGGTTTTTCCACCAAGTACTAAGTCAGGTTGTGCTTAGGGATCAAATACTTATTTCACAAGCTCTAACGCAAATTAATTCATAACCTTTAAATATTATTTTCTTAGGACATTTTTGTTCATATTCTGTCTCTGTTTGTTTAAATAAAAGTACCATAAAAATGACAGAGTGCTCATTTCTTTCTAACCATGAAAACTTACAAAATCACCAGGGGATCAAATAATTATTTCCCTCTAGGTATATGTGATACAGCAATTATATTTGGAATGGTAATTACAGTTTGCAATTGCACATACATTCACTTATCTCTCATCTTGTAATTGTACTCATTGTGTAATTGTTGTATAAGTGGCTAATTACATGCAATTAGCGGCCGGCAAACGTGCATAGTGCCACTGGGATTAGAGCCATGGAAGCGTGCGGGTCGAAGAATGAGATGCCAAGCATGAAACATGCCAGGCGTATAAGGCTTTAATTTGTGGATGCGTATCACTTTCTTGGATTAGTGGCAACCCTATAAGGGAGGCTGGCTGGATGAACTACAGCAGCCCCCTCCTCGGCCATAGGCGGAGGAGGGGGCCCTTTTGCGGTAGCCCCTGGGCTACCGCAAAAGGGCCCCCTCCTCTTTGTCGTAACACACCGTCTGCACACATACCGTATGTATAACAATTATGCCATATAGGCCATATGGATGCAAACTGGGGGTGTAGACACTTGTACGTGCAGTATGACGGTTTACAAATAATTGTTAAAGGGGAATTCCAGCCATTTTCAACATTTTACTATGTCATTGATGTACTGTACCTTTGAGGTGCTGGCTGGACATAAAAAAGTTCCCCCATGCTGTGTTCCCAAGAAATGGAGGTCTGATGAAAACCACTAAAGCCCCTGACACACCAAGCCGACGTCGCGCGACGTCGGCCAACTGCTGTGTCGCCTTGCGTCGCCTTGCGGCGCCTGTGTCGGGCCAGGTCGGGCTCCTTGGACACACCGCAAAGACGACACACGACGGTCAACTAGCCATATACGTATACCCCTCCATACCAGTAGGTAGCGGTAGTCTGCATTCACTGAAAAACAACAGAAAACCGGAAGCTCTGGGCCGTTAGCTTAATTAGCTTAAAATGCTAACGGTTATAATCTGATAAGTGCCTCTAGTATGGTAAATATGCGATGCCCGCCGTCATCAACAGAACGCGGACTTCGCGTGATTTTGAGCTCAAATAACAGCCAGGTGGGCATTCCACATAACCTAATAGTAGCCACGTTCTGTTAGTAAATCCATGTATAAAATATCAAAACATTGGATTCTTCTTCGTGGCGTTTTTTTTTAGAGCCGGAACTACGTCACTATTCTCAGAGGAAATACAGAAAGGGTTGCCATGTTGGCTTGTTTTCGGTCCGTGTTAACCAACATTTTATTGTATATTATGGTTCATCTGATTCTGGTGATTCTGCCGCTGGCGATTGTAATTAATTAATAATGGCAAAAAAATCACCCTAGATACATAGTATTTATAATGATAATGCATCACAATTACTGTTGTTGTTGTTGTTGTTGTTCCATTCATGCATACAACAATGGACTGTGGGGGTGATATCTAAAATAAAAAGTGTAGTACCTGCAAATTGGCCAATGTGCTCAATGTCCATAACAATTAAACTCGAGTAGCTCGAGTAGTACTGTTGGCATTCATGCATAGCACACTATTAATCAGAGACATACAGTGCATATGCCTAGCAGGGTTTATATAGATATGGATTTTTCATTGTCCTTTAGTTTAATTAGTTTTTACTCTTAAAATAAAAAAAAATATTATCGTTTTTTCGTTAGTTCTAGTTAATTATAAAAACCCTGATGCCTATATTATTTATAATCCCAACTATACGATATTATTGGGCTTTTTGGCGTCATTAGCTTACTTCTCTCCAAATACTTGGCAACAACAGAGAAGAGAAGAGAGAAGAGTCACGACATAGAGGGGTCAGCTCTATGTCAGCTGTTCATGCAGCCTGAATAGGGACAAGTTGGGAGTTGGAAATACAACGAACAACTAAAATCTTTGGATGTTTATCTTGTATTATTACTGCAAAACGATCTAAAATAAAGAGATCTAGGGACGTTGCTGAGTTTAATGCATTTCTGCATAGACCTATGGCCATGGCGATGCCAATCACAGAGTGAGCTGTTCCGCCGACGGCCGACGCCGATTCAACATGTTGAATCGGCGTCGGAAAAGCTGAAAAGCTTCCGACGAGGGGGGCGACGTGCGGCGACGTGCGGGACACACCGGGGAAACTAGGCCGGCCGACGCCGACCGACGCCCGACGGCCGACCGTCGGCTTGGTGTGTCAGGGGCTTAAGATGGCGAAACATCTTGATGACATCATCAAGATTATTTTCACCTTGTTAATGGATTTCTTTAGACACTTATTTTTTCTGAGAGCGTACAAATGGAACCAAATGAACCCGTTAGGGTTCATTTGGTGCCATTTGTACGCTCTCAGAAAAAAAAAATGAAAATGGGTGGAATTCCCCTTTAATAGTGACAAGGTTTTCTCCTCTTATTAACTGTCAACCCTCTTTTGGGGGGTCTCTGAGCTTGAGCCTCTTGGTGGTCACATGGATCTTCAAGCCCTAGCTTAGGGGCCTCTTTGCTTGGCCCCAACAGGCCCATTGGATAATACTCCTCTTCCCTTTCTCCAATTAATATTGGAGAGACGGAACACGTGTGTTTGACACAAACAGAGCAGAGATTCCGTGCACTATTTTTGTCGGCCCTGTCCCTCTAAAGGCACCACTGAGGCCTGTAAATTCGGCATGTAAATCACGTAGAGGTGATTTAATGCGATTTGTTGTGTCGTGAACGCTCAGAGGTGTGCGTAGCTTCCTGTCGCGGTGTCACAGAGCAGCAGGGGCAGTTAATCAACGCTACGTAGAGCGTCCCTCGCTTCCAATGGACAGGTCCCCAGTGCCTTCCTTCGGTGTACTGTACTGGGCTCTCCGTGATACGCCTCACCCCAGCTCCAAAGCACAAAGTCAACTTGTTAATGACGTACTTTGCTCTTCTCTTGTCTCTCTCCTTTCCACCTTCTCTCTCTATCCCCCTCCCTCCAGGACATGGGTCCCTCCGGTATGCCCTCGGTGCCCCTCATGGTGGGCTGTGGCATCTCCTGTACTGCGCTGCTCATCCTGTTGCTTATCTATGCTGCCTTCTGGAGGTATTAACTGACACGCACACTACACGCACACTACACTACACTACACTACACTACACACACAAACGCTAACCCCCAAACGGTTACATTAATCCATCGTACAGGTACAGTTGCGCTAGTACAGTGTGCACATGAAGAATGGGGCAAGAAGTGTCTGGTTTCGGGCCGCTATCTGGGTGGAGCGTCTGCGTACTGAACAGGATGAAACGAGTTTCGGGGCAAATATACAGGCGGCCCTGGTTTTAACAGGATTTCTCACTTTTACTGTAGCATGTTATATCAAAATAGTAATTCTATGTTAGTTTCTATGACTATATCAATGTTAATTTTACACAGAAGACTTAATTTGATAATTTGGGATCCCAGAGGTTAGAAGAAATGCATATCAACCTGGGGATCCCTAGCCTAGTTCTATCATGATGCTCCGTTCCGCCATGAAATGTCAGAAGGATAGAGGCTGCTTGACTCCCATTTCATAACGTTTGGTAGCCATGTTGTTGCTGGCACGTCACAGCGTACGTACGTCAGTCTTGACAAAAATAGCTCTTTTCAATCTTCATAATGCCCCGCCTACCCGTTGAAGTGACATTTCAGATGGCGGAACGGAGCAACCAAAATGGAAACCAGGCCTAGGGGATTCTTGATTGAGAATCAACAGTTGTTCCTAGGTGAGCTCTCTCCCTTCGCCTCTCCCCCGGCTCTCCTCCAAATACACGAATGTTCGTGGAAATGCTGTTTGCTTAATAGTTGTTTTTCTCAAACCCAGTGGTGGTTTTACTGTGTCTGTCACTTTCAGAGATGCTCTGAAGCCTATCTGCAAGTGACTGGCAACACACACACACACACACACACACACACACACACACACACACACACACACACACACACACACACACACACACACACACACACACACACACACACACACACACACACACACACACCACACACCACCAGGCCTGGTATTTCCACTGTCAGTTCTTGTTTTGTCAGTGGTGTGGGTCATGCCAAACTTACAAATGACTAACACAGAGTGCAAAATGTTGAATGACAGAGCTGGCTTTGTTGCATACACGACCAACAACATCAGCAACAGATGGAGACATTATTTGTAACAACTGTGCCACTGCCAACAAGTCAGAGTTTGGTCCGTCCTTCTGGCAGTCTCTTTCCAGTATCTGTCCTGTGGCCCTGTCTCTGAGAGACAGAGAAATCATTTTGCCAGTGCGACCAACGGTCGTGACCGATGGCCCATCACTGTGTCATAATCTCTCTCTCTCTCTCTCTCTCTCTCTCTCTCTCTCTCCTCTCTCTCTCTCTCTCTCTCTCTCTCTCTCTCTCTCTCTCTCTCTCTCTCTCTCTCCTCTCTCTCTCTCTCTCTCTCTCTCTTTAGGTATATTCGTTCGGAGAGATCAATCATATTGGTGAATTTCTGTCTCTCCATCCTGGCCTCCAACCTGCTCATTCTTGTGGGACAATCCCAAACGCTTGGCAAGGTAAGACGCTGCTTCAGACAACCATGCACACGTGCATGCACGTACCCCCACAAACATGCATACACACACGTGCGCACGCACACACACAATAAACTTCCACCCATGTGGAAGTTTAGTGTGCCAGCATTTCAGGAAATGTGCCTTGATCAGCATCCTCATAACAAGGCTATGCTGCAAAATCAATTGAGTGTCAAGGACTTTCATTTTCTAATGCTGTGTTCACACTCACGGCAATGGAAGCTACAAAATTGTCAGCTAAACTGTGTGGCCGAGTGACCAGTGAATTGAAAAACACATTTTTCACACTTTTAGACCACACCCGTGGTCATTATATGGCCATACCCGACAATGCATGCCAAAAAAGTGAACATGTTTTCACCGTTTTGTATTTTTATATCAAACCATGAAAATATGTATTAATTACTTCCTAAAAAACATGTTGCGTGATGACATCATGAAGCCCACATCAATAAAAGCTAAGAAATGAACTGAACTGTTGCTGAACTGTTTTTATCCCATTTCTGAATCATCCTCAACAAACACAGGTTGATTACAGAAATACGTTTTTAATCCCATTCTGGCTGGTGGATTACGGTTCAAAAGTAATAATCAAGTTAGAATGTACTGAATATACATAGCAGTGGAAGTGAATATGGTAAACAAACAGTCCATGTATTGCGCATAGTATGACTTAGCATAGGACTGTCTCAGTTTTTGCCATCCCATCGCCTCAAGGGATGCATGCTCTGATTGGTTCAGAAACCCCTGTGCCAGATAATCGGTGGTATCCATGATAAACACCCAATCATTTCCGGTTCATTCCACCTTTAAGCCACACAGCTTTTTTGAGCTATAGTAGGTGCCACTTTCTTTTCCAATTATACTTCCATTTCAACATTACATTCAGTGTAGCACACATTCAGTGTTTTTTTTTTTTTTTTTTTTCATGTCAAGGACCCGAACTCAGAGGCGGTTCAAGTGGTAAAAACCACGGTAACAGCAGGCTTGAGTTGACTCTACTATACCAAATCTCTAAACCCAAACTAGCCAATCTATAAGCTCAAAACACATTCTGAACTTGTGCATTCATGTTTAATATTTTTGGCTTCCCACCAAATGCATTGGTGGGGTTAAAAAGTTTAATAAATAAATAAATAACAAACAAACCAAATGGGCATTGTGCTACGCAAACGCAAACAACAGGGCCTGCTGCACCGTAGCCAATTACTGCCCAAATTGTTTCCCTCTCTTTGTGTTTCAATCTCCTTGTGTATCGCTTCTTGTTTCTCTCTCTCTCTCTCTCTCCCTCTCTCTCTGCCCTCACGCTTCAGTTTGTAGATTTTATTCAACAGTTAGGGAGAGTGTTTTTGTGAAAGAGACGTTTCCGCAAGAACAATTCAGCCTTCTCACACAAGTGCTGTTTTCCCTGTCAAAGTTTTCCAGAACGTGTCTCTTAACTGAAATGCCCCCCCACACACACTCTCTCTCTCTCTCTCTCTCTCTCTCTCTCTCTCTCTCTCTCTCTCTCTCCTCTCTCTCTCTCTCTCTCTCTCTCTCTCCTCTCTCTCTCTCTCTCTCTCTCTCTCTCTCACCTTCTCTGTCTATCACCTTCTTTCATCCTCTTTAGACTCTCTCCTCTTTCTCTTTGTTCTCTCACCCTTTGCTCTCTCTCTGTCACTCACTCTCTCTCTCCCATGATCTGAATTGCTTAGTTCTTTTTGTGTTTTCTGTTTTTTAGTTTATCTTGTTTTTATTTGTCTAATGTGATGTCTAGTCATATTGTGCTTTGCTTTGAACAGTTTGTTGTTTAAAGCAAGAATAGTTCCTTTGTACATTTCTAATCCAGCGACGTGTCTCTCCTCCTCTTGCAGGGTCTGTGTACCGTGACGGCTGCCTTCCTCCATTTCTTCTTCCTGGCGTCCTTCTGCTGGGTTCTGACCGAGGCCTGGCAGTCCTACCTGGCCGTCATCGGCAAGATGAGGTCTCGCCTCATACGCAAGCGCTTTCTGTGCCTGGGCTGGGGTGAGGATTATGTAACTTTATTTTAAAATGTAGTGTGCATAAAAGCTCTAAAGCATAAAAGCTCTTTCTAGCGGTGATGAAAATGGAGCCCCATATCTCTAGAACAATAGCAACAAGTAGTAGCTCCAAATTAATTAAGTAGTTCATTACAATACTTGAGCAAATGTATACTTTCCAGTTTCCACCATGTTCCTTTGCAGCACTTACACCACAAACGCGCGCGCGCACACACACACACACACACACACACACACACACACACACACACACACACACACACACACACACACACACACACACACACACACACACACACACACACACACACACAGAGCACACACATCGCCTCTTTCTGTTTGCTCTCCTGTCTTTGTGCTTTGCGCTGGCCGTCCATTCACTGTTCCCCTGTCTCCATGCCACGACAACACAATGTACACATCCTCCTCCTGAGTGTGTCTCACTCACTGAGACATCGTCGCCACGAGTCAGGGTGACGGGTGAATAAAAGGAAGGCGCGGGGATAACATCAACCCCACGCAGCCCCCCCTCCCCATCCGTATATCCATCAAGGGCGGATCTAGGCATGGGCATGGAGAGGCAATGCACCCACATATGCCCTGACTGCCCCACCCAAACACAATGGCATGCAAAACAACCCAAGATATTTCAAATTGCTTATATTTAAAATGATTTGAAACAATACTACTGCTACTAACTAACTACAGCTATGGCACCACTAAACCAACAGCATTTCATCATTGAAAACAGAAAACTCTCTGAGTCAGACCTTTAGCTTCATGCATGCTGCGTGTCTGTTGCAACTTCAACAACAACTGATGTTATTATTGATGCTTTAATTGCCTAACAAAATTCTTTTAACCGAAAATGGTATGGGTATGGGTGACACAGGCGATGAAGTCGCCCCCATACCATTTTCTCTTACCCCCCCCCCCCCCCAATTGGGAAATGTTACAGCCGCCCCTGCCATCCGCCCGTCCGTCTGTCCCAGGGAAATCACAGCCGCCGCCACCCACCCCGACCTCCACGTTCATTTCACCAGCTATCGATCTCAACTATCTGATCCGTAGAGCCACAGATGGCCTTAACCGATACGGTTGTTGGAACGGACAGCCAGAGGACAAAAGAGGAAGAAAGGAAGGTGTGGGGGGGTGGGGGCATGTTGTTGACGGTGGGTGGGCGGTTGGTTGCAGGGTTGGGGGACTAGTGAGCAGTAACGAAAGTACAGATACTCAAATACACCCACTTAAGACCCCATTATGGTTGAGCGGTGTGCCTCAGGGCCCTCTCTGTGTGCTAGTGCGTACTACAATTAGTGCAGATTGACAAGCCCACAGCTTGGCATCATCCATCGTCCATCTCCAATACTTTCAGTGAAAATCTAAAATCTACACATGTACCCTTTTTTTCACCCAGTGTCAATTATTTAATGTCATCCATGGGTGCTACACTTTCTATGCCAACCTGGGGGGAGGCATCGAACTGACCTCATGCTTCTATCAATACATATCCAAACATATCCAATCTGATTCCTCTTCACCTGTCAATGGAGAATTTCCAAGGCCGGACATATTGCGTGGAAGGAACATGTTGTTCTGACCATTATTGCACTTTTGACTCAATTAAATTTTTAAGCTTTTCTTTTTTTCCCCCTTTTTGGAAATTGATGTACAAGGTGTTTTGCCATAGTCCTAATGGTAGACTACATACCCAATACACTCTTTGAGCTTCCTCATCCCAGCCCCTATAATTTGTCACTGGCTCCTGTTACACAACCCCCCCCCCCCCCCCCCCCCCACACACACACACACACAGAATGGAAGAAGAAAATTCTGATTGAAATCAGTTGCCATGGTAACAGGAGGCTGGACGGTGTGAGAGGGAACAGACTGCATATGCGAGTGCTTTTTTTTCGCGCCTGTGTGTGTGTGTGTGTGTGTGTGTTGGGGTGTGTGTGTGCGTGCCTCTGTGCCTGTGTGCGTGCTTACGTGCGCGTCTACGGCCGTCTGCTTGTTGCACCAACTGTGTTTAAGTTGCATCTAAGGGAGAGGTCCGTCCCTAATTGAAGGTTTCCGCCTCCTGGCGAGTGGTTCAGGCCGGCTGTCCCTGCACCGTCTTCCTCGTTAGCCCTAATGTGACTTTCTCTGATTGCTTTTCATTTTGCCGCCTTAATCTCAGCTTTTTGAATAACATAATATTAAACGTTTTCACATTTTTCAAAAATAGCAGTTTCATAGCGCGCCAGCTATGAGCATAGCTCATTGACATAATGCTTAGAACCCAGTTCATAATTTCTGCATGAATATTTCTCAGCCAAGCTCATTACGGAGCCCAGCATTTCTGCCGTTTTTAAGTTGGCACACGCTGTGGGCTGACGCTCAGTGTATACTTGCGTGCTCAGCGACGCGCTGGCGAACGCGTGCACTCGCCGCGCTCATGCACACATGCACGCACACACACGATTCACAAAAAGAATGAATGGACAGCGTGTATACTTTCAATCATAGCTTCATAAACTCCCTTTCTCTGTCTCGCATCATCCCCCTATCCTCCCACCACACACACACACACACACACACACACACACACACACACACACACACACACACACACACACACACACACACACTGCTACACCGGTGGTTCCCAAACTTTATCACATCAAGGTCAAGGGCAGCCGTGAATCAGGGCTACAGTGGCCGGTACTGGACCCCGTTCCATTTGGTTCCATTTATACACTCTCAGAGTTACAGACCTACCGGTATAAAGGTCCATGTGGTTCCTAATTAGCATTTGAACTATACCTGAAGCACCCCTGGAGGGGTCCACAAACCCTGCTTTGGAATCACTACACTAGTACACTCTACACACGCAGCCATCCTCCATTATGGAGAGCACTGCTAGCCTGGAGATGAAAGTGCCCCAGGAAGGCCTGCCCCACCACTGGCGTACAGCTATTATTAGCAAGCTTATAATATCTACAGTAGTGCTTCTAAAACCAGCCCAAATTGACATGGATTTGGCTGCAGCAAACCCCCATCTGGAAGGATGTTGTGCCAAGGACCTCATAATAAGAGTAGATTTGTGTTTATTACCAAAATATAATAGCCACATAAGGCTAAAGTGATTAACAGTTGTGTTTTTTTTATGATGGGGACCCCCCACCGCCCCTCAAGCATCAGAACCTCTGATCTACAATATACGGATTGGGTTTCAGAGGGAATAAATAGCTCTCTTGCCTGTGGCTACAATCTCTCTGATCCAAGCTACAGTAGGTTCCGCGCCTGCAGCGAGACCCCCCTATACTCTACTATATAGGTTGCATGTGTAAAGTTACCTACTATTGCATGTGCTGCTTAGCATTTAAATAGGAAGAGCTGTATTGCCTGGTCCTTCCTTTCAGGAAAAAAGAAACGACGCAAGACTGACTGACACTGTGCTGTTACTTTCTGGCACGACAGCCTCCAGTGCTGATTGATTTATTTATTTATTCATGTGTTTACAATATTTTGGGGAGTGTTTTTGCCTTCAGTGCCAGCAGCTTGACAGGAAACAGAGAGGGATATGGGGGTGTGGCAAAACACACAGCAAGGTTTGTCGGGATCGAGACTCGAATCCACAACATACTGTCATGAGAGATTACCAGTCAAGGTTCCTGGACCGTGTAGGCCCCAACTCACTTGTGTATTTTTCACTTTCCCACTGATTTCCCCCCCCCCCCCCTCTCTCTCTCTCTGGACTACAATTCCCATAATGGTTTGGTACAGTCCCCCTACTTGTGGATAGGGGGAGGGCTGTCTTACTGAGACAAAATGTGTGTCCAGGATCTTCTAAATATCTACTGTAAAAACCCATATTGCACACATAAAGACCGCCGGGAAAGTGTTCTAAACCTTCTGGCATCTTCCCGACAGGTCTTCCAGCTCTAGTTGTGGCAGTGACGGTGGGCTTCACCAGAGCACGAGGCTACGGGACAGCCAGCTAGTGAGTGTACACGCACGCACGCACGCGCGCACACACATACACACACACGCACGCACGCACGCGCGCACGCACGGCACGCACGCACGCACGCACGCACGCACGCACACACACACACTGTGTTTACATGTGCAGTAGGTCTAGCAGTCAGCAGGTACAGATAATAGACCTTACATACACGTGCACACCCCTAACCTCCCTCAACTCTGACCTTTTGATCTCATCCCTGTAAATCAGTTGTTGTTTTTTCATCCCCGTTGGCATTTCTTCCTCCTACCTAACCCCAGTGGAAATTGGGAAAAAGTGAAACAGCATTCAGCAGCTGAATCTCCACCGCTGGCAGCAGCCAATTAATTACCGGTGAAATTATTTTATAGTTGGGAGTGACAGCCCCTTCTTGACCGAGAATCGCCCAAACCACTTGCATCAGCGCTAACGGGAATAGAAAGAAACAAAACACACACACACACAGGCACCCAATCATTCACAGTATTACGCATTGCAACATACAGTATCAGCGCTAAAACGTATTATCAGAGCAGTGTTTGCTCTGCTTGTCTGCTATAACGTCAGTTGGCTTCCATGCCTGGTAGTTCGGCAGCAAATTTCATACACATTTGGCCCGGGTAGATAATAATAGAAGTAAAGACTCGTATATTCCCTGACTTGCAGTTAATTGCACTCACACTCTCACGGCTATCTGCAAAAGTATGTCCTGGAAATATTAAACCGAGCATTTATTTATTTTATATTACCTCCCACCCCACTAATGGATATGTAATTTCCACGGAAGCTGCGAATTCACAGAAGTATAATGGACCGTTGATGACTGGTTTACTGGTGAATGGACAATTCACCTGCTGTATAATATGTCTGAACTGTGTGTCGCCAACAGCACTCATCCTGCAGCTGAAAATGAAACGATTCCACTGTAGTCTTCAAGCTGTTCGCTATTTTACCACACTACGTTGATTAGAATTCCTAAACAGCCGTCTTCTCCTTGGTCTTATGTATATTAAGCAACTCATTAACTTGAGAACTGTGTTTTACTAAACATCCCGCACTATGCTTTTGGCCCCTGTGTAATATTATTCTTATTTTTCTCTTTTTTTTTCTGTCGCACGCTCTCTCTCTCTCCCTCTCTATTATTGAGCTGTAATTAAGACAACCCAGAAGGTTGCGTATACTACGATCATATCACTGGGGGAGAAATTTGAACTCATTAAATCTCAATAAGGCTCAAACTGAAATGGAATTACGCAAGACCGTTTGCAATTCGGGGATGCGAGCTGATGTATTGTACATAGAGTGTGCGATCTACCAAGGGTCTTGCTCAAAGTACTTTTGAGCCGTTGTGCTTTGCCAGAAAGTTAAAGTCGAACTGTGGATTCTTTTTTTTTTCTCCTTTGGCTGTTAGTAGCGCTACTGAGCAAAGTGAATCCCTATTCACCACAATAACAAAAGCACGCTAACCACATTATGTTCAGGCACACACAGTCACAAGGATTTACAGACAGTAGCTCTACACAAAACGCAGGCACAGAGCTGGTATTGTCCCTCAAGGCAGGAAGGGACATATCCTCTCCAAGCTACGTTGAAACTCAGATATAAACATTGCATTTAAAGCTGAAATCCAGGACTTATTTTGATAAGCAATTGAATTCCATTCAAAGAAATCAAAGAAAAGTTGACCTAACCAACAGTAGATTTCATCGAGTAAATATCGCGTGATGTTTAGTCAACGAAAACTAGACTTAACACTTAAAACATTTCAGCTTTCCACAGTGCTTGGTGTGCAGATCGTTGTGCAGACAGAAAATATATCAATAAATAATGAATGAATGAATACACAAATACATAAACAACTACATACACATACACACCTACATAAATAAAATAAAGTCTTTCCTGACATTTTTTGTGGGGTTGACTTTTGTAAGTGAGACACCATGGGCTCTTGGCTGCAAGCACCGTCAAATCATTGCCTCTGTGCTTTATAGTTTACCTGTATCATCCCACAACAGAGACCAAATGGTACTGAATATAAGCCTGGACTGTATAGCTTTTAAACAGCGTAAACATTGGAACCTGCTGGCCATTACTCTATGCATGTTTGCAAAACTCTACACACACAAGCCCCCCCCCCCCCCCCCCCCCCCCAAGATCTACACATAAAAAAATAAAATCCGTTTCAAGGCCCCAAGAAAGTGTGACTTTGAAATAGTAGTGATGGTGTTACTTATTGTTTATAGTGTTTAAGAATAATGCCCTTATAATGAAAAATGGAGGGGGAGAATTGGAATGTTTTCTTCTATATGCTACTGCTGACGTTGGAAACAGTATTTGGGGTTTGAGTTGACAGTTTGTGATGTTGAATTGAAACCAAAGCTAATAACTTTCACGTTTTTGTCCACAACTGGGAAAGAGAACTGGCAAAACGTTGGTCAAAATAACAACTATTCTCCATTCTCTAATTGTGTGGACTCTTGAAATTACGTAATTCCGATTTTGAAATAATTAAACTCTTGAGAGTGTAAAATGAACGCTCTCAAGAGTTACAGATCTATACACTTTAGTGGACTGCCATGTGATCTACCTGCATGGCCTGTGTGATCTACTGGTAGATCACAATCTACCTTTTGGGCACCCCTGGTTTAGAGGAATGAAGTATTTCATTTATCAGTGTTGCTTGTTTTGCTCTAACTATGTCTCCCCTGTGTCCTCCTGTGTGTCTTGTTTACCAGTTGCTGGCTGTCCTTGGATGGTGGTCTGCTCTATGCCTTTGTAGGGCCTGCTGCTGTCATTGTTCTGGTGAGTTTTGATACACCGTCTAGTCGTGTTTCCACTGTCGCTGACAGTGTCAGTTCAATAGTTGCTGGAGGCGCCAATCTCAGGGCTGCAGACAGTTATGTGTTTATCTGTGAGGAGTTCCTTTGACTTTAAACGCACACACATACACGCACACACACACACACACACGCACACGCAACACACACGTATGCAGACACATCAATATGATAAAGCAAGCGCTTCAATATTTCATCTCATCAAAGTCCTCTGTGATGAAACAGATATTGCAGTTCCTTACCACTACCCAGACGCCCTGACAGAATTATCTGTGTAGCCATTTCTCCCACTGGGCCACACTTATATGGGCTATGGGCGAGGAACCTTTCAAGTTATGCTTTCTTATTTTCCACTGGAATTTGTGTTTGTTGGCCAGCTTTCAGTTCCAAGCTGTGTGTGGGTGTTTGTGTGTGTGTGTGTGCCTGCTTGGCAGCACGCGTGCACGCACCATTTTGACACTTTTCTTTTACACACTGGAGCGTTTTTTTGAATTGCAATTAAAACACGTCATGGCGTCTCGGCTGTATACAAAGGGACATATGTTTTGTCACCGTAATACTTTCTGAACGTCGTGTTTATCAATCTGTCAAAGCGAACAAATGCAGATGAGAGCAATTATTTACACAAAGAATCGCCGGCTGTTTATGTTTTATTCATGACATTTGCAATTTCAACGTGTTCACCATATTGGGCGGCCTGCGTGCAAAAAGTGGCCGTGCACGTTCAGTTCACACGTTTGCGTTTTCCTACAAAACCGTGATGGCGTTTTTCCATTTATTTGCCCCTGAATCATTTTGTGTTTGTGCGCACGTGTGCACTGCATGCGTGTGTCTGCTCGGGCATTTGTTCCCGCTTACAAAATGCCTTTTCCTCCCCTTGACTTTGTAAGCTATACCGTAACGGCAGCTATACAGTATACATCAAAGGTCTATGCATGCGATATGCATGTAGTAGACGGTGCACCTCCTTCTCCAGCTGTTGTGCGAGGGTCCCAGGCCTCCCAGTGTTGTTGGGTATAGGGTCTGCTCTGAACAAACTGCTGAAATGAGAATGGAGGGCATCATGCAGAGAGAAACACAGCTACCCATAGGATTCTTTAATTCTCTAATTAAGCCATTTAGGCCTCCAGTTGGGCAATATTACTTAGCAAAGTGATATCTTTACTTAGGAGCCCTTAGAAAAGTAATAATGGAAGAGTAATATCTATGTTACATATTGCTTTATTACTTTGTTTTATTACAAAACAATCTGTTTAGTGACAACTTATACATCATGTGTGCAGACTTCTGTGGTGGATTAGAATCTACAAACTACTGTGCATCCCTGTTATCCGTTGCTAGCTTGTAATTCTGTTCTACATCGTATTTTCACATGCAACAACAAGCTCTTAATAGTAATTAGATATGTTTTTGGCTGAGTAACATTTTAGACATTACCCATTTTGGCAGAACAATACCATTACACTACTTTTGCTGGAAAAGGTAATAATATAACAGTAATATGTAATTCGTTACTGCCCAAAACTGCTAGCCTTCAACCACATTGATCATTATTAGACACTTGACAAATGTTGAATGTGAAGGGATGCCTGGTGGTCCGGGTGCATGCCACATATATGGGCTTTGTTTGGCCTGACAGCCTGCCGCACGTTCGAGTCCCGTTCATGACGACCATTGCCGCATTCACACTTTCTCTCTACAACTTTCCTTTCTGTCCTTAATTGAAACTGTCAGTAGTGGCAAAACGCCTCCAAAAATAATCTTCAAATGTTGAATGTGAATATGCAAATATTTTTACTTTTATATTTGCTTCTGGGAGGTCCCTAGAACATCATATTTTGTCATCGGGAAGAATACAAGTTATTCTAGGAGTTATTCTTGAGATGAAAACGTTTGAGCAACACTGGCATTGAAACTTATTTTTTCCTAAGCCAGTCCTAATGGCTGAACCGGGCCTTTGGGCAAATAGCAGAGCGCGATGGTTGCTGACACGACGCTCGGATCGGCCCAGACGCGACTAGACTGGCAATGGCTCGCCCACAGTCTGGCAGGCAGTGTGCGGGCATGTATTCCATGACAGATGTAGACACAAAGAGATGATAGAATTACCCATGCAGAAAAAGAGGATGGGATCGTCAGAGGCTTAAGAGAAAGAGTACTGCCAGAAATCAAATGGAATGAATCACTTTTTTTTTCTTTTAAGAGGCGATCATGAAACCCAGAGGCTCGTATTTTGCAGTTTGCTTTTCAGGATACAGATATACATGTAGGTGGTCCGGGGACCACCTACCAGTGGTCCCTGAGAGGATTCCAGGTGTTCCCTAGGCTAAATGATGGACAGTTGGTTAACCAGCTGTAACTCTTCGAGTTAAAATATTCACAATCTGAATTAGCCCAACTCTACACAACTAGAGAATGTAGAACGTTAATGGTGATTTTGATCTGTATGTTATCCTGTTTTGTTTCTGAAATCCAGCCTGGGATTGTGGACAAAAGCAAAAGAAATCTTTAGTTTTGGGGTCTGTGGGGCTAAAATGTCATCAAATGGTGGTCTGTGGCTCAAATTCTGAATGAATAGTGAGCCCTGGTATAAAAAAAGGTTGAAAACCACCGAGTTAAAAGACTACAGCAAGCTAACTAAAGACATGTCACTCTGCACAAGACTGACCTTGTACTATACACTGTGTTATAAGCAACACAGCTGCCATGCAGTGAATAAGTGTGTTAATAGTACCCCGTGGTTCTGGGCACACCTACACATGCCTAGAACCGTGGTGTTAAGGACCTAAATTAAGTAACACGCCCACTGTTAATTTCATTAGCAGCAGCTGGATATAGCTTAGGCTGCCATGGTTTTGTGTACATGATTCATTATTCTGCAGTATATCTTCTTTTAGCCAGTAAACAAACTACAAAAACAGCCTATGTAGCGTTTCACTTTTGTGCCTCTTTATTCCCTGTACGCATATAATTTTGCAGTTTGATATGAATAGTGAAACTTGCAGATCTACAAGCAGTTATTTATTTATTTTTTTACTAAAATCTGAATGGATATTCCAGAGTTGATGTTAATTAGAAAAGACAGCTGTGCCGCCCAGGCGTTTGCCACATAATATAGGCTCTCACCTGACAATGTGCCACGTGTTTGAGTCCCTTTCGTGACAACATTTGCTGCGTGTCTCTCCCCTTTCTCTTTGTCTCTCTTTTCGGTCTATCTTCGCTCTAACTATCAATATAGGCACTAAAGCCAAAAACAAATATTTGAAAAAAAAAAAAAAAAAAAAACATCCATGGGTTGTGAAATCCCTTTTTCAGAGCTTGTAGCCGTTTCTCAAAGGAAATAAAACCACCATGCACTTTGCACCTCCAAACTTGAGCTGTTTAACTGGATTCCCCCCACTTACATGTCATTACATTATATAGCCCTATAATTGATGACGCCGACATATTCACGGGAGACGCAACTACAACAGATGTTATAATAAACACATAAAACCCCACATTACATTTTTATCGGCCACATAAAAATTCATAGTTCCATTACGCCAGTCGTGGGACATGGTTTTGTATCTCATAATAAGCATGTGAAATCAAACTAGAAGTGAACTGAGGTGGTCAGCCATTAAACCTCCTCACTTGGCCCTTGCAGATAGTGCTCCGTGTTTTTGAGCGGTGGCATGCCATCAGCGTCTCAAAGAAGTGCTTTGTGTGTCCCTACAGTATGTAGGCTCTATATGTTTGTGTACCTGTATATGCAATAATAACGGTAGGTAACTTGAAGTTACTGTTACCCAGTAAAGCCACCACTCACTTCACATTATGGTGGGTTTTTGTTCATCGAAAAAGGACAAAAAAATACAAAGAAGGCAAAAATACAAGAAGGCAGAAGCCTAACGTTAACAGCCCACCTTGACAAGATAATGATGATAACATGTACCATCATTTCCGGACTATAAGCTGCTACTTTTTGCTGCAGCCCGTCTGGTCTTTAACCAGCCCAAATTCTCACATGTCACTCCGCTTCTCCGCTCCCTCCATTGGCTCCCAGTCGCTGCACGCACAGTGTTCAAAACTCTCACGCTTGCATTCAAAGCAACCAAAGGTTTGACTGCACCTTACCTCAGTGGCCTCATAAAACCCTACAAGCCCTCCCGCGCACTCCGATCAGCCGACACTGGGAAGCTGGCAGTAGCCCCACTAAAAACGCTCCACGCGCCCCAAGCTCTTCTCCCTCCTGGCCCCAAAACTATGGAATGAACTTCCCCCTGCAATCAGGACCTCAGACTCACTACCTATCTTCCGCCGCAGTCTTAAGACACACCTCTTCAGACTCCATCTCAACCCATAGCACTTGTATTATATACCAACCCACAGTACTTGCTGCAATGACTTATATAGGTTGCCTAATGTATTACAATGTTTTTAGCGCTTCATTGTATGTTGTAAACTGTATTGTAAATCCAGATTAAATTGTAAACTTTTCACCATTGTAAGTCGCTCTGGATTAAGAGCGTCTGCTAAATGCCTAAATTGTAATTGTAAATTGTACTTTTTCCCTATGCTTTGAAATCTCTTGCATTGTCTGCCAATAGGGCACGTCCCCCACCTTTAGACATCAGGCTCCAGCAGGACATGCTAACACTTACATATGGTAATTAAACCTTAAAACACCTGTGGTTTATAGTCCAGTGCAGCTTGTACTGGACGTTCACATTTGTGAATTTAGCTGGTGCTAAATTTAGGTGTGCTTTATAGTCTGGAAATGATGACAACTGCATGCTACGTTAATGTTATTGGTCACGAAGGAGCAAACTAGGCTACAAGTAATTTCCCATGAAAGTCAGCAACATGAAGCTACAATTGAATTAAATTTACATTTAAATGCCAAATCACAACAAGTTGTATACTATTCAAAATTCATATAGAGAAACACTTTCGTCATTGCTAGTGTGAATATCACAACACTGTTCTCCATGTCCATGTTCCCAGTGTGTGTGTGTGTGTGTGTGTGTGTGTGTGTGTGTGTGTGTGTGGGGGGGGTATTTTCCACCTGTGGCAGCCTGTCATGTCGTTTAAAGTCTGCCTTGCTGCAATCCTGTGCAATCCACAATCTTCTGCAGCTAACCTGCAACCACCTAACCGCATTAATCCTGCATACTAACCCCAGGGATCAATACTACTACCACACTTATTTTCCATCTACACCTAATCTCTTCACTGAAAAATAGCCAGGCTTGTAGACCTGGTATATTTTTCTCACAGAATGTTCATCCCAGAATAGTGACAATAGTGTCCCAAGTGGTAAAACATACAATATCCTGCCTCGAGCTTTGGAGTCGGGACTCAATAATTACATTTGGATCCATTGGGGCACAGGTGATTTATTTTTCTTTATTATTTATTTTTTACCATCTCCTGACCATCAGCTTCTCAGACTGCCATCATGCTTTTAAGCACTGTTGTCAAACTATTACTTAAATAATAATCTATTACATATTGCTCAAAAAAGTAACAGAATAATATTACATTACTAGTTAATGGAAAAAGTAATATTACTGAAAGTAATATATTACTTTAGTTACTTGACAACATGGGGCACTGCATGGTAGTTGATACAGTAAGTGAGAGAGGGAGAGAGAGAGAGAGGTTAGAGTAAAGGGGAAAGACCATGGCACAGCATGTACAATGAGGATTATAAAAGAACATGTCTTCCACAAAGAAAATCCCCCAGTGTTTCTCCCGAATAGAACTGTGTGTGTGTGTGTGTGTGTGTGTGTGTGTGTGTGTGTGTGTGTGTGTGTGTGTGTGTGTGTGTGTGTGTGTGTGTGTGTGTGTGTGTGTGTGTGTGTGTGTGTGTGTGTGTGTGTGTGTGTGTGTGTGTGTGTGTGTGTGTGAGAGAGAGAGTGTGAGTGTACAGGATTGCAGAGTAGTGTTGTAGTACTCCTTGTACTACTCTTGGGCAAAGATCTGCTAAGTGCTATAAGTGGATATAATAACGATAAGTGCACATATGTTGTTTTGCTTGTTGGCGGAGTCGGGTGGAATAAGCATTTCTGCTTCAAAGTAACTCCTACCTTGTTCAAATGCAACATCTGACAAGTGGAACATGGAGCTCCACTTGTCCTATCACTAATCGCCAAGATATTGCAATCCTGTAGTTTTCAGTAAAAAAGCTTGTTTTGATCCACTCATCTCGGAATATCCTCGTCTACGTTAATAGTGCAACTGGCAGCGTAAATATGTATGTTGGAGTAAACGAGAAAATTCTGAGACGAGTAGATCAAAACATCATTTTTATTGAAAACTACTTAGGCTAACTCTGACCAAGGGGCCAAATTTTGAGCATGCGGACGTGAAGATTTGTGTGGGTGTGGGTGGGGGTACTATAGTAGGACTATAGTATTATCTACTATAGTCCTAATAGTCAGATTGCATCTGACCTTAAAAGATCACAAGGTCTAATTAATGTGTCATACTGAAGTATTTAGCCTACTTACACAACATGCTGTCCTCTGTGTGTGTGTGTGTGTGTGTGTGTGTGGGGGGGGGGGGGGGGGGGGGGGTGAGGCCTTCACATTCAGTAGATAAATAAAAAAATGCTTTAATATCTTCTTTTGCTTTCTTTAACAACAACAACAACCTAAAACTAAGCTGTTTACAAAAACTTACAAAAACCTTGTTGTTTCTCTAGACTCCTATAATCATGCTTTGAAAGAATTGACTGACTTCCCTCTTTCCTTCTGTGTCTAGGTGAACATGCTCATCGGAATAGTGGTTTTTAATAAACTGATGTCACGAGACGGCATCTCAGACAAGTCGAAGAAACAGCGGGCAGGGTAAGATTAACACCACCAGCACGTCCATACTGCACACACACTAAATACACACACACACACACACGTACTGTACATGTGTGCAGTCCATGCACACAGCGACCATTGACCTGTACAAATGTGGCTGTCGATTCTGACACTCCCCCGCTTCATTAGATTAAATAGAACCTATGACAGACATAAACATCGTCGCCATGGTTACTACTTGTTTGCCCACGACCTGGTAACACAACACAGACACGTCTAAAAATATCATAAAAACAACTACTTAGAAGGCAGTAGTGATAAATATACAGTACCTTCCAGCTGGCCGAGGAACTGATTAAACCCGCTGATTAGACGCATCTGTTGGAAAGCGGCTGTCAACTGCTCACTGGCAGTTGACAAGGTGTTTGTGTTGGAGTAAACGCCATCTTCATATCTTCAACACGTTAATGGTCATTTTATCCCTACTCAGTCTGTGTCTTGGAAGAGGCCTTTGGGCAGTTGTGACATCAAATATACAGGTTATATACATTTACTCCATTATTGCATTGCAACTTTTCAGGAATAGAAAGTCTGCAGTTTCTATTAGCTGTGATTCCCCATCGATGATGTCACTGGTGGACAGGTTTATGAATTGCCCCACGGCCATCCCATGAGACACAGACTGAGTGAAATTATTCTTTGCTATTTTATTGTGATAAAAACTCAATGAAGATAGGTTTAAAAGTGGTGAAGAGGTCCTTTATGCACACGCACGCACGCACGCACGCACGCACGCACGCACGCACGCACACACACACACACACACACACACACACACACACACACACACACACACACACACACACACACACAGGCACCAGTACAGCCTGTGCATACATGCAGGCTCTCATACCCATGCAGACACACCACAGCATTTCTAATTCCATGTGTGGTGTGTGGTGGTTTATCATCCTTACTAATCCAATGAGTGCAGCATATATCTGCAGCCTCTAGCCATAGATCTGTTTCCAGTTCCATATACACATCTGTTTAATCTTCTTTTTTTCACCCCTCTCCCCCTCTCTCTTTCTCTCCACACGTTCTCCGTTATCGGTCGCTCAGACAAATAATAAGACCGAACTTGATATTTACTTGATATTTAAATGTATTTTCAAATGCAATGCAACATTTGCCATAAATGTAGGCACCAAATATGTGCCTATAAACCAAAGTACAATTTCTTCCAAGTGCAATTTACACTGATGTTGATGACTGGTTAAATGTTTGGCCACTGGTGCATTCAACGGGATTCCTATACCTACACAGATTGTTTACACATAGACTAAACCTGAGATGAATGTCACTGGATTACATTTTTTCACTGAGGAAAATAATGACTTAAACTATTAAAGACTGAACTACGGACAATTCCATCAACAAATAAAAACTTCCATAAAATGTCAGGGAAGGAAAGCCAGTAGAACTGAAAGCCAAGAAAAGCTATTTTACAAAAATGACTAATACACTGTAGAGTAACCAAAACCTTTCACCTGACTAAAATATGACTAGAACTAAATTATTCCAAAGACGTTGACTAAAACTAAATCAAAGATGTCTGTCAAAATCAACACTCAACACTAATTATGAAATCAGTGCTGCTGCTGCTTTTCTTCGCAGCAGCAGCAGCCCTTAAGGGTTACCAATAGCGACGGCCATGCAGGCTAGTTAGATTGGCTTTCAAGTGATTCAGTCGAGATCAGATTGTTACATAAGCACTTGAACCCTCGGCTGGTTGGCCAGAGGCCCTCAAGGCTTTATACCGGTGCCCTTTTGTTTTATCTTTGTTCTTTTCTGAGCGAGTGAGATTAGCTATATTCTGCAATTGTGTCCCCACAATATGAGAGGTTGGCGTTCGAGTGCTTATAAGTAAAAGTAGGAATACACAATGGAGAAGTAGTTACAAGAGAACACATGCAAACACTTGTAAACTTGAGTAAAAGTATGAAATTATTCACAGCAATATTGAGTGCCAAAAGAAAAAAGTAGTAATTATGCAGAATGGCCCATTTCACAATCATATTATTGGGTTGTAATTACTAATGCATTAGTGTGTTCACCATGTTTAATGTTGCAGCTGGTAAAGACGAGGCTGGTTTTAATTACTTTATGTGCTGCTGGGTAACTTACCCTATGTATTAATTAAGATGTAAATTATTTTGTTAATTAATGTGTAAATTGAGATGTATTAAATCATATTATGTTATCAGTTAATGCATGTTTTGTATTATTAATCTAAATCAGCATAGTCACCGCTAAAGCCAAAGTGGAGTAAAAAAGTACAGCATTTAGGGTAGAGTAGAGCAGTGGTTCACAACCTTCTTTATTTTTGAACAACTGCCCATAGTGCTGAGAGTGCACAAATGGAACCAAATGGCCCGATAAAAGTCTTGTACATACTCACTACTCTCACCCTAGCACATCTCTATTACCACACACACACACACACACACACACACACACACACACACACACACACACACACACACACACACACACACACATTGGTGGTTATAGTTATCACCGAAAAACTGGGGTATGTGTCCCGTTTTACACGTCCATTTGATTCCATTAGTACACCTAATATTAAGGGTCCATCATTTTGGATCCCACACAAGGAACGTTAAAGGGGGGCTTGTGGACCCCACTGAAGTAGAGCAGGCCTATGAATTAAGAAAATACTCAAAAGTAAAAGTAAAGTATGTGAGGTGTAACTGCTGTAGTACATGGTGTTACTAAGTGGACGGGCTGTCGTTAGCGTAATGTATTTCCTTATGAAGCCATGGGGACATGGCTGGCACAAAGGCAATGAGCTGTGATTGGATGCTAATGTAGCATAGCACACGCACGGCCCCATCACTCTCTGCTCCTTAAGTGTGAGTGCGTCCACACGCACACACACACGCACACACACGTACACGACACTCACCCATTGTTCCATTTGACTCCAAGCACCAAGCTGTTAAGTAAACAGACAAAGAAGACGCTGTTCTCTACTTACAACCTGATAAGACTTCTCTGCACACAGAGAAATATCCAGATAGCTTTACACAGCTTCTAAAGAGCTGCCTATTATTCAATCTCACTATCTCCCTCCCTCCCTCTCTCTGTCTCTCACACTTACTCACATACGCACTCACACACGCATGCACGCACTGGCAGGCGTGTGCGTGTGTACACAATGCACAAACAATGGACTTTTGTGTATGTATGGCAGCTCATCATTCTTGTATTGCTGTCTGTTGCAAGGTTAAGCCTGTCTAGTGTATAAGGTCTAGCAGCCACAATTTTCAGGAGTGAAATCAATTTGCGACCACAACCATTTGGCCACATGACGGGCGAAAAAAAACGGTTGCGCCGGGTGGCAAAACAGTCGCAACTAATTCAGGTTATACTTCAACTTCTGTGACATCATTTTGTTAATGTTACCTCGGCGTAAGTTGTGACCACTAGCATAACGGTCGGGAGTTTAGTAGAGAACGGTCAACCTTTTTTTTGGCCAATGTGCGCGACCCCGTTGGAAAAAAACGATCAACCATTTTCACCGGTCGCGACTAATTCATAACGGTCGTGACCGCTTTACCACCTGTAGCGACGTATTGTGCGGTCGTGAATTGATTTCACAGTCTCTCACAATTTTACCACTACAAGGATAGTGACATGCACATGCACACACTTTGCATTTGCCATTTTATAGGTTTACGTTTTCACTTATATTATGACCAAGCCAAAAGAAAATAGGGGTGCCATATCGTAGGTGTAAAATGATTAAAGGACACTAACGCCTTTGTAACGTTGCCAATGTCTTGTCTCCCCCGATGAGTCTCTCTTTGCACTGATGCAGTCTGTATTCTGTTTTCATCGCTTGATGAGATCTGCTTTTTAATTTGGCTTTCTTTCTTTTTTCCCTTTTCTTTTCCCCTCTTTTCCTCCTTTCTCTCTTGTTTGTTTCGATTCTTCTTTATTATTATTTTTTCTGTTTCTTTCATTTTCTTTTCTTTTCTTCCAAATGTCCCACCTACACATTTTCCACATATTCTGTACGACTCTACATCCTTGGCCCTTACCCACCCATATATTTGTATGTGCGTGAATGTGTACATCTGTGCACGATTGTTTGTGCGTGCGCGTGTGTGTGTGTGTGTGTGTGTGTGTGTGTGTGTGTGTGCGTGTGCGTGTGCGTGTGTGTGTGTGTGTGTGTGTGTGTGTGTGTGTGTGTGTGTGTGTGTGTCTGTCTGTACATGCGCGTCCTGAAGTGTCCCAGTGGAGGCGCGTAGCCGGCTGCTCCTGAAATGCTCCAAGTGTGGCGTCATCTCAAGCAATGCTTTGCCCAGCGCTACTGCTGCCAGCGCCATGTTAGTCCATCTGCATCTCTCTCATTCTCTCTCTGTCGCTCTGCTCTCTGCTCTGTCTCTGTCTGTCTCTCTTTCTGCTCTGTGTCTCTGCTTTCTGCTCTGTTCTCTGCTCTCTCTCTCTGTCACTGTCTCTACTTTCTATCTCTGCCTGTCTGTCTCAATGCTCTGTCAGTCGGGCTCTCTGCTCTCTTTCTGTCTGCTCTCTATCTGTCTGCCTGTCTCTATATGTCCCTCTTCTCTCGCTCTCTGTCTCTCTGTCTGCCTGCTCTCTATCTCTGTCTCTATCTGTCTCTCTCTCTCCCTGTGTTCTACCACATCAATCTGTCTGCCTGTCCCTCTTCTCCCTGTCTCTCTGTCTCTATCGCTGTCTCTCCATCTCTGAGTCTCTCTCTCTCTCTCTCTCTCTCTCTCTCTCTCTCTCTCTCTCTCTCTCTCTCCCTCTCTCTCTCTCTCTCCCCCCCGTGTTGAAGTGGACCGACATGTCTTCTACCACATCAATCTGTCTGTGTTGTTTTCATTTGGTTTTGTTATGACAGCCTGAGATTTTCAAATTAGAAAGAAAGCAAGTTGCCATCCCTCCATGCATTCTTATGATTGAATGTTCAGCTTGGCCAATCTCGTTCCCTCATGTATGTATATACACACGCACACACACACACACACGCACACGCACACACACACACACACACACACACACACACACACACACACACACACACACACACACACACACACACACCCTGCAGACAGACCTGGGTTAAATTATTTCTTTGAATAATCATTAGCAGCGCAAGGGTTTAATGGATTAGCATTATTATTCGATCTTAACTATTTCTGCAGTGTTCTCATTTGCAACCACATTCTCCCAAACGGCCTGCAATAATGAAAGCACATTTACATTTTACATTTTACAATTTTGCCATTTACTGGTGGCAATTACCTTGCGTACCTTGCAACAAGGACATGCCTTCCTGCATTGCTCACCTGCATCGGGAAGCGTCCAACATTAACAAAAGTCAAGGCCAAGTCCGTAGTTCCCAGAAAATGTTAATTTGATAATAAAGTGTCACAGGGTGTGCAAGTATAAATGAGATCATGGTGGAAGGTGATTGATTTAGGGTGGATGAGTGCTTGGATGAGAACTTTAAGAAGGTTTTAATTCATCGTGAGGACTGTTTGTCATTTAAAATTCAATTCATTATTTTGTGGCCAATTAATCAATGAGTGCAGAAATATGTAACCCCCAAATTATAGTTTAATATAGCCTCTGTGTAGTCAATATTATGCAAGCATTCAATTTGCAGAGCACCAAACATCGTTTTGGTAACTTAAGGGGCAACATTTGCATTTAACTCGGCACATTGATTGACGGCAAATCACAGGTTCCGTGTCAAAGTGTGAGGGTTGTCTACTTAACTCTGGAATTGAAAATGGATCCTGGCCGTTAGAAGATTCTGTTAGAGTATCATTAATGTCTACGGGCATAATATTTGTAGATGATCAGAGAATGCCTTTCAGTAGTTTTCTGCCTTTGATTTAATGCGTCTCTCTTTCCCTCTTGAGACTTCAAAAAAGTAATCCATAGACATGATTTGCTATTAGTGTAGCTCTGCAACATGAATGATGGAAGGGACAAGTAAATATGTGTGAAAAGCCAAACCTTTTAAATTGGAATGCTTGATGTAAAACAAGAATTATTATGCAACGTAGAGATGCAAATTTCCGAGGTTTCACAACAGCTCCTGCGTGCCTCGTAATGGAATGAGCTGTCTAGGGCGTTCCTTCATTCACAATGCCAGCTGTTTAATCTATAAGTCATGCTGCGCCATGTGTTTTAGCCAGCCTTGTTTTTAGGGCTCCAACGGCTTTACTGACAAGGCATCGGGTCTGCTGAATCATGTGCTAAAATGCCTCACGTCTGTAAACATGTGTCAAACCATGTAATTTTTATATTGGTATTTAGTTCATTTTAAATCAGCGCAAGTATCCCAGCTATGTGTTGGATTAGTTAGTCATAGAATGTGCATTCATTACTATGAGCAGCAAGCATGCTATCCCCACATTCCCATTGGTTCTTCGTTGGTTGTTGTAAAACAGGGTTGTCAGACTCAAATACACAGTGGGCCAAAATAGAAAAGGCGAGGGCTGGAGTCTCGGGAGTGTGTTTCAACCGCCGGGCTCCAGTTGACGCCCCCCAGGCAAGCAACAGAAAAGTAATTTGTCTTCAAAAATCAACGTCCCCTAATGGCAAGATGAATGCAGAACACAAAACAAAAACTAGAAATGTATTATTAAAGCTCAGTTTCCTTTTCTACGATCATCACGAAGCACTGCTTTCATAAATGAGAAAGTACCGGGTAGATCAATTGATTTGAGAAGGTAAATAATTAGTTGCATTCATTTCTTATCATGTTGTGTGCAATTTACCAGAGGCTCAGTTCTGATTAAATGATCATCCTGCAGGCCGAGGATAATTAATTCAAAATCCTGATTTGGCCCCTGGGCCTTGAGTTTGACATATATGCTGGCCAAGTTGCGTGGAAATTATGAACGTTATTAGAATTTGCCAGCTACTGTATGCCATTGGCAGCCAAATAAATCCCCTCGCCCCTCCTAAAAAGAACATGATATGCAAAGTGAATCATCACTTCAGGCTCATGCCTTGAACAAGTACACTTGACGTGAATATTAATATAAAAACAATATTAATAACAACAATAAATTGTGCACCTGTCTTTCCATCAGTTTTATTATTCATTGAAGTGCCGTCTACTGATCTTCACTCCTGTTACATAGAGTAGATCTTGGCGTTGTTTAAAACAAACATACAGTTTTCTTGTTTTCCTGAGAATTGTTCTATGTTGAGGGGCAGCCAGGACGCTTGCATAAACAGGACCTGCTCCATCATGGGTTACAAGTGGGAAATGCTTCTGGGAACAACTCCAACCCCTAGATTGTTCTTTTCTCTTGAATCTCATCATAGTTTTTTTTTTTTTTTTTGCATTTGCTTGTTAAGTGCACCACTCCATATTATGCAACTTCTCTGTTCTCTGCATGTTGTAGTGTCACACAGGGAGGTTATTTTTAAGGCTAATGAGATGAAAATGCTCTCCATATGCAGCCACAAGCTCTTATCAGTAGTATCTCCTCGTTTCAATCTTTCTCTAATTACAAGAAGGTTTGTCAGGCATCGGCTCAGCTTTCTCTTCACATTCACCTTGTGCATCCCTAGTAAACAGAACATTGCTATTAGTATTAATAGTAGTAGTTACTATTATCTTTGGTTTTGTTCAGTGCTGTATTATCATCTTCCACTGTTTGTAGGTTCCAGTACAATCTCCAGTAGGTTTGTAGGTTAGGGTTAAGTTGGTGTTGTGACTTTATACACTCTCAATTAATTACACGAGAGGCAGAGAGGTGCTGGACTTAGCTGCTTAGGCAGATAGTTTGAGGGTCCAATGTAGTTAAACGGTTTTCTCCAAAGCTTTCAATTGGTTCAACATTTTCAAACTAACGCACAAACACAAATATAATTGCTGGTAATTTCCTCCTGACTGCAACGATCAGATTTCCTTGACAGTCACAAAGTCATAAGACATTAAAGTATGTAATGGCTGTAACGTCTGTTGCCAAGATTCAACTTGGAAGGCAGTAAAGATAACTGGTGCTTTTAAAGGATATTTCAGGTTAAAAAAATGTTTGTGATTTCATTGTGTACTCAGGCTCATTTGAACACCCCAGGCAGTTTTTTTTTTTTAAATTGCTCAGTTCAGTATTTAGATATTTGATATTTTACCTGCTCCCCATACATCTCAAAGTAGATACACACAGCCAAAACATTGTGTTAACCGCTGATTTAAACGATAAACAACAACATTTGTTCCCCCTAATACTCACTGATAATGTATGTAAATTGTAAGAGGTAAAGTTCCCTTATTACTAACAGAACAGGTGGTGCTGGGTCTCGGCTTATCAGCTGCAGTGTTTTTCCTTTTAATTTATGTTTTACATTATTTACCCAGGTGCTTATTTTCAGACGCGCTCACACAGACTCATGTATACTGAGTCGCAAACTGAAGCAAATATTGCCAAGTCGAGCAGCGTGTTCAGATTCCATGTGTAAAATATCCAATTCATTAATTTCCTTCCTTTTGGGGAATATGACCTTCTAAACGATCCATGTATATATACATGTTTGTACACATTCATTATGCAGGCAAGTAAGCATTTATTATATATTTTTATGTAATTATTTTTTGTGTGGCTTTCGCTTTTATTGTATTTTTATAGAGGGACAGACAGTAGGCTAACAAGAAATGGGCAGAGAGATGGGGGTGACATGCAGTAAAGGCTGTCGGGATTGGGAGTTGTACCCACAGACACTGCCAGTGCTGGGTTACCAGCCAGGGTGTCTGGACCACTGAACCATGGCCCAAGCCCAATGTCTTCATGTTAATGATATGCCATACAAGCTATGCTCACTCATTTACTTACAAAGGCGTGAGCCGTGTCGCATGTCGGGTTGCAAAACCGTACAGGGAAAACCACAATGCAAGATGGGAATCGCAGTGGCTTCATGCATACAGTACATGGCCCTCAGCCATGATGTTTCTGAAAGTACTGTATGTGCATGCATACTCTATGTCTCCACGTAATTAGACTGCGCCGTCTATCAGGGTGATGCTCAGGGGCGGATTGGCCATCTGGAGTACAGGGAGTTTTCCCGGTGGCCTGCGCCACCTAGTGGCCTGGACAAGATCCAAAATGCACTAGTGGCACTTCCAAAATGCACTAGAATGTGCTAGATGCTTTGCCTGGAACATACAGATCAAAATGACCATTAATCTTCTACATTCTCTAGTTGTGTAGACTGAGTTGGGCTAATTCACATGAATATTTTAACTCTTGAGGGTGTATAAATGAAACCAAATGGACCCGCAAGGGTCCATTTGGTTTCATTTTTACGCTCTCAAAGAGTTACATCTGGTTAACCAGCTGCCACCCCCAGGGTGGCCTGGCAAAGGCAAAATTGTCCCGGTGGGAAAATATGTGCCAATCCGCCCCTGGTGATGCTCATGCAGCATGAAGCGCAGAAAATTGGTGTTCTGACTTCAGCATGTTCCCTGCACACACACACGCACATACACACAACCACACACGCGCACACACAAAACTCGGAAGCTCCCATATCAGTAATCGCCAGTCTAGTCTCCCTTATAGGTCGTGCCTCTGGCTTTCAACTCGGAGTGTGCAGACCTGGCATGAAACGTATATGCCGTGTAATAGTGAGCAGTTGTCGAAGTTGTTAGATACTGTATGTTCTCACGTCATCAGCATTATAGGGATTTCACACGGACCTGCTTTTGCCTGTCCTCCTCAGGGTGTGCTCAGTGCATACACATCTTGAGTGTGTGCGTGCGTGCGTGCGTGCGTGCGTGCGTGCGTGTGTGTGTGTGTGTGTGAGAGAGAGAGAGGGGAATGAAACATGTGTAATCTGGTTTGAGATTGAATTCCCCGTCCCTTTCCTTTCCTTCTCTCCCTTACTCCCTCCCTCCATCTTTTCCTTTCTCTACCCCTCCCCTATTGCGCTCTCTGTCTCTCTCTCTCTCTGTCTCTCTCTCTCTCTCTCTCTCTCTCTCTCTCTCTCTCTCTCTCTCTCTCTCTCTCTCTCTCGTTCTCTCTCAGGGCCTCTCTGTGGAGTTCCTGCGTGGTTCTTCCTCTCTTGGCGTTGACCTGGATGTCAGCAGTGCTGGCCATTACCGACCGACGCTCCACACTCTTCCAGGTGCCACCGCTCTCTCCACCTCACGCACGCACACATCAACCTGCACACATCAGCACAAAAACAGACACTCTCACAGAACCATTTGGCCATTAAAACAAATGCATTGAACGTTCCATACTTACTCCCTATTTTCAACTTTGAGCAGTTTCTCTGCAAACAAATTTAAGTTTATTTGTACACAGTGGCACATTTCAAAAACAACAAAGCAATTCAAAGTGCTTTATACAAAACATTAAGAGCATTGTAAGAGAGTGCTAACAAAACGCATTACAAAAGGCATTTGAATATAATTGAAAAGTGTTATTAAAATGAGAATGGAAAACAGCAACACACTTACATAAAGTACTGTACAAATGCGAGGGCGAAGCAAGAGATGAATCAATAACCTCAATAAAACGCAGAGACAAACAGAAAAGTTTTCAGTTTGATTGAAATGAATTTAGAGTTAGTAGCAGAGTTTTTCTTGGACTTGACCTAAGCTAACATCACTTAGTATTGAAGTCTGCATTCAGTAAGCAGACCTGACTCATTTGACCTGAGAATTCTCAGTGGTTACATGGAAATGCATTTCTGTTTATAAGCCAACAGTGGCATTTTCTAAATCAATTCTTTGATCGATAGGAAGGCTGGAAGTCCAAAAATGGCTAATGTTATCCATTCTCTCTCGCCAAGGTCCTTTTTGCCGTCTTCGACTCCGTCCAAGGTTTTGTCATCATCACCGTCCACTGCGCCATGCGCCGAGAGGTGAGTCTTAATATGTCCCCTTCCATATTTTCTGCACGATAACCGGTTATGCCGATTATGTGACTGATGCTATTAGGTTGAGACAATGGCGAAAGACTAACCACTCGGGAGAGGAGAAAAACTGAGTAAAACTGACAGTTGGACGCCTTTGTGAGAGAGGCAAAAAACAGCACTCAGGTAGCTGAGCATCTAAACCAGGGGTTTTCAACCTTTTTGATATACCAGGGCCCACTATTTATTCAGCATTTGAGCCACGGATCACCATTGGAGGACATTTTAGGCCCACAAACCCCAAAACTAAAGATTTCTCTTTGCTTTTGTCGACAATGCCAGGCTGGATTTGGGAAACAAAAACAAGGAAACACACAGCTCAAAAGGACCATTAAACTTCTAGTTGTGTAGACGTGGGGATAATTCAGATGATGAATATCGCGTAAACATGAAACCAAATGGACCCTTGCGGGTCCATTTGGTTTCACATTTACACTCTCAATAGTTACATCTGTTTAACCAACTTTTCACCTGGTTAACCAACTTAGCTGGGGGCCACCTGGAACCATCTCGAGGACCACTGGTGGTCCCCGGGACCACTGTTTGAAAACCACGAGGAAGCACTGTACTACTACTGTTGTCTCCTTGGACTTGATCTGATCAGTCACGCACTCACTTAATTTGGGTCTAAGCGGATTGCCGCAAAGAGTGTCGTATATTCCACACGTATATCCTATAAGAACGTTTAATCCCAGCATTAGATGAACTTGACGGCCCGTCCTTTCACCAGCAAGTGGCATGAATGAGTATATTTAGTTGACTACAATACTTGAAGCATTACTGGGTAGTTTCCCTGATGGCCACTGCGAGCCATTTCCACAATGAAGCTTTTTTTCCCCCACAAAATCAAGATATGGGGTTGTAGGCCATTGTGCTGCTTTCTTCACATCCCCATTAGGTTACACCCTGTTGTAATCCCCATGGGTGAGGAATTATTGATTTTCAAACTTTTTCCTGAATCTAAGCATTTTCCACAAAAACATGATATAACCCCATCACCGTTTTATGCGACAAATTCCTGTCAAAAATTAACCCTTACTCCTACTACTACCATTACAAGCAAAATATTTGACTTTCAATCCACTACATAATATTTGAAAAGATTTAGTTGCCTACTTACTTTATCATTACATTCTAGGCTTTTGCCTGGAATGACAGGAAACAGGGAGAGAGAGAGACACGTAGAAAAGGTTGGCATGAGCGGGAGTCGAACATGCGAACACACTGTCAGACCAAAGCCTATATGTGGCATGTGACTGGACCACTTTGACAGCGGGCGCTCAAATTGCGGCACGTTGACAATGGTGACATGGTTTACAAGCTCAGTGTGTGTCAAAATGCAATGCATTGTGAGCTTGTTGAAAGGTTTCTTAGACATTTGCGTCACATTGGCAAAACAGGACTGCATGCTGCAAAATGAGTACTTTTCCTTTTGGTACTCAAGTACATTTTGATGCAGATACTTCTGTACTTATGTACCAGTTTTGTAACAGAGTACTAATACTGTATATTGCAGTGTTGATACCTTTACTTAAAGAGGGGGTGCCGTGATTTTTGTATTTTTTTCAATTTTGTACATGTTTAAGAGGTGACTGTATGTAAATAGACCCCTTGGTGTGTTTTTATGTGCAATGATGTCTTCCCTTTGTATTTACGGTTTCTTCCTGGGGGCTGAACCTTTCCAATCAAATGTGCCAATGAAAAAAAAAAACTTCAATATAGTGACATCACATTCCCATTCTGGGTGTGGCTTCAGTTCAGGTGGATCTCCACCCATCACCACCCACCAGGCAAACCAGGCATACTTAATGAACTGATAAGGTGGAATTATAAAAATGACAGTTTAACAAACACTGTACACTTTTTTGGGAAAAAAACAACTTACTTTTCATATAGCATTAATACCTGATGATCATGTTTTAGGGTAGAAAAAATATCATGGCACTGTATCTTTAAGTGAAGAAGAGTAGATTTTCTAACCACGGCATGACTCTTCCCAAATGTCATGCTCTCTTGCAGGTCATTCTGCAGTCAGGTCAGAATGTTAAAGGATCGGACATGGCAGGGATTACCCACCATATATGGATGATGATAATGTTGCTGCCCTGCTTTGGCATAATGCAATTTGATTTGTCACAATTGTCCAGCCGATCTGCGGTCATTTCAAAGAGATTATGGTGATGCCCTATGGGATGAGACCATAAATCTCTCATCTAATGCCCCCAATACGTGCTTACTCTGTCGGCCCAGAGTTAGGTATGACCCCCTGGGAATGCAGCATTTTATTTTATCGTTGTTGTTGTTGTTGTCATCATTACTATCAGAATGATTATTTAGATGGGGTGATGGTGAAGAAAGCAGGTATGATATCTCTGATGAATTGTTGAATTTGATGCGTACACATACACACACCATTTTCACACTCAGAGAGCGTATGAGTAAAATCTCACTCCCACATGCCACAATTAGAGGTTTTTACAGGATCATCCGCCTGTAAATGCATCCTCTTTAGCGCGCCGGCACTATCCAGGCATGCTCTCTCCCTGCCTACATCCTAAAGATTGGTTATGATTACTGGCTGCACTTTATATCGTAAGTGAATTTCTAAATGCTGGGTTGGAATGCTTAGCCATGTTAAATCAATATCACAAAGGAGGAGGGATGAACCTAAAGTAAATCCAGGAATTATTTCACTTAATGTATGAAAATCCTCCTGCCATAGACCAAGAGTAATCCCTCCTAGCTTTGGCATAAAAAGAGAAAGGTGGTGGTAGTGGAGGGGGTGTGGAACAGAGAGCTGCACACAGTGAGGAGAAGAGATTGCAGGAAAAAGAACAAATAAGAGAGTGGTGGAGAACAGATGAAGACAAACGAGGAGTGACGGTGCAAAATGGGTGATCGAATACTGAACAAAAGACTAGCCAGTTCTGCGTGGTAAACACATCGGAGGTGTGTGTGTGTGCGCGTGTGTGTGCGTGTGCGTGCGGTTGAACCTGAAGGGATGCTACAAAAAAAGACCTTTTTGTAATTTTGTCGTCTACTCAGGCTCATGTGATCTCCCTAGACACTTCATAAGTTCCTCGATTCCGTATTTAGATATCTGATATTACAATTTACAATTTTAGGCATTCAGCAGACACTCTTGATCCAGAGTGACTTACAATGGTAAAAAGTTAGCTAAGAACATTGTAATACATTAGGCAACCTATATAAGTCATTGCAGCAAGTACTGTGGGTTGGTAATATAAGTCTGAAGAGGTGTGTTTTCAGACTGCGGCGGAAGATAGGTAGTGAGTATGTGGTTCTGATTGATATTAATTTTAGCCACCCCGTCCCCTTCCTCTACAAACCCATTATAACGTAAAACTTCATTTCAACTATGATAGATTCATCCAAAACACCCATTCTTTTTGGCGACTGTTACGGTCTTAATACTGTATGTAAAGGGAGCAGTGGATTTTCATTTACTGTTTTCATTTATTTTTAAAATATTGTCTTGGAAAATGTAGCAGCCTCTGTCCCATACCATTGAGCAAGAAATAATAAAACAACATTTTAAAAATGAATAAAAACGGTAAACGAAAAAGCATGGCCAACCTCACATACTACGAGGACAATATCAATCCCCAGTCGATGAATGTGATATGATTAAAATGAAGCTTCATGTTACTATGGGTTTGCATGGGAAGGGAGCAGAGCAGCTAAAAATGTTTTCTATCGTTTTCTATTATTTGTGAAAAAGGCTTAAATCTGAAAAAGGTTTTGAAATCAATAACTCCTCACTCATGGGGAATACAATAGGAGTGTAACCACTCATTATACTCATGGGGATCTGAAGAAGGCAGCACAATGGCCTGGAAAGTGCTTTATTGTGGAAAAGGCTTAAATTCTGATACCCGCAGCTGGGGAACTACCCAGTGTTACTTTAAGTGTGTTTTCGCAGTATGAAGTGTTCATATCCCAGAGCATTTGAAGCCATCATGGGGGAAATGAAAGGGCCGTGGGTGTCAAACCGGCATCCTGCTGAGATCTGTGGAGGAGAGCTAGTGAACCAGCAAGAGAACCAAACACGCTCAGCGCTCAGCGATCATCATGATCTATCTATCTGTCTATCTTATCGATCTATCCTTCTATCTGTCTACTGTATCTATCTAGGTTTGCTAAATAGTTACTGCATCGATTTTTCTAATCATTGGATCGTATTGTATTGCCTTAACTCCTTAACAGATTTACCACGACCTTTGGAGTTACTGATTATTCTGTTGTCTGCTTATCACTCCAAAAAGTCATTTTAGCCTTTGTTTTATTAACAAGCTTTTCTGCTAATCTAATCAAAGAGTTAATAAACCAATATCGTCCATGTATGGTATTGTCAAGCAAGTCTTTTGATGCGTATTGTATCGCTGTTAAAACGCATCGTTACACCCCTAGGGCACAGGATGAGACTAGTGATTAATGCAGAGAGACAGAGTGAGAGATGCAGAGTGAGCTTTTCCTTTTTTCCCTTTATTTTTCTCTACACGTACGCCGTACATCTCTGCATGATTGCATAGGTGTCTGGAGTAGCGTGATTGGAGAGAGAAGAGGATGCTGATGAGAGAGGTTAAGTGAGAGAGAGAGAGAGAGAGTATGGATCCACATGCAGAGGCTGTTTGCTTTGAACTCAGAATTAGCTGCAGCGGGCACCATCACTCGACACACACACACATACTGTACACACATGTAGAGTGCACACACACCCACACACGCGCGCTCTCACTCACACACACTCGTGCACACAAAATCACTGAATATGTTACAAGTACGGGTTTGCTTTGCACCCAGTGGTGTGCAGGGGAACAAATGGAAGCTAGGATGCACCATAGCATGCAGTATTAATCGGACATGGTGGCTACAGTATAGTACAACAATGCATCAACTCTCTAGTTGATACAACAATGCATCTCTCGCTCTCTCTCGCACGCACACGTGCATACATGCACACACAGACGCGCGCACACACCCACACACACACAGAAGACACTGTACACAGATTACGAGGCCGCCCGCAGTGAGTGGAGATGACTGTGTCTGTCTTCCATTCTTGCACGAATGGCTCCGACTCCGTCTTATGAGATTTGACAGTATAGGCACTTTGAGAAACCTCCCAGCTCAGCAGCGAGCAACAAAGATATCCGTCACACGGAGCATAATAGTGGAAACACACCAAGTTGGCTGCGTGAAACAGTCTACACAGAGATCCATCAGACGTGTGCGAGAGTATAGCTGTGTCACCGCCAATCTGGTGCGAGCGCTTCTCTCGTACGAGGGACCCGTAGCGCCGTAGTAGTGCGCTCTGACACTCGTTCTCTGCTTTCTCACAGGTTGCCTGGTTTCGCAGTCTTTTATACCACTCACAGAAAGTGTGTTTTAGTTGGTGGATTTTAAACCACTGTCTTATCAGCTGCCTGCATTCCTTTCCCCTCTTATCGAGCTGTGGACCGCAACTGAAGGCTTTTAAACCCGACTTCAAACCTTTCCATTAATCTCTTAACCCTCCCTCCTCTCTCTTCCCACTTCCCATTTTTTTATCCACCCTCTTGCCTCCCCGTGTCCCCTGTCCTCCCTGTCCTCCCCCTCCTCCCCCTCCCAGGTGCAAGACGCAGTGCGCTGTCGGATGGGTGGGTGCAAAGACGACAGCGAGAACTCGCCGGACTCCTGCAAGAATGGACAGGTGCAGATCATGGTGAATAGAGTTCCATTCCATGAGCCCATGAGCAACCCCTACCAACTAAAAGTTACCAGGGGCGGGATATCCCTCCCAACCCCCCCATCTCCACATATTTCAGCCCTGATGACAAAGATCGCAGTCCTTGTGATTCCTCATCTCCTCCACCAGTGGTTTTCAAGCTTTTTTCATACCAGGGCCTACCGTTTATTCTGCATTTTAGCCACGGACCACCTTTGATGTTGAGTTTAATCTCTCAGACCCAAAACGAAGGATTTTCAAGTTTGTGTTCACAATTTAAGAGAGATAAACTGGCCAAATGTCATTTTAACGCTCTCAAGAGTTACAGATCTATAGGGGTCCATTTCTGTTACCAACTGTCCATCGTTTAGCTGGGGACCACCTGGAATCCTCTCAGGGACCACTGGTGGTCCCCAGACCACCTGTTGAAAACCCCTGTCCTACACCGCTATGGCTTTGTGAGACTTGCTTCATTTCATTACTATTCATCCTAGCGAGGCCACATTTTCCCAAGTCATTTCTCAGGCTTGTCTTTGTACCTCCTGGTGTGGCATTAACTTCCCAGCTCCCCATAAATGGTCGACGCTGGGCGAACGACATAGTACTTAATAGTTCAGAATACTGGCCATAGTTTATGTCAAGTTCCAAAAAACAAAACGTTGACACTGCCGCTGGCTGGCGCTTCCTGCAGGGGCTCCTAAAGTGTGTGTGTGAGTTATGACGGCGTAAAGGAACAAAGCTTTTATAGTGGGTGAGATTCCGCGCTACTATCAGCAAAGCAGACAATGCAGCAGCACTTTTGTTTACCCTAAGCTGTCCTCATCTTTATTCAAAGCGAGTGTCGCCCACGTAAGGTTATTTTGTTCCAAAACGCGGTTAATAGCGTGATAAATCATAGAGACTTGAACTGCCGTCTCGCCAATGTCACCACGGTCACACCGCTGCGGCAAGAGCGCCCGTTATACTGCGACTCCCATCTCTCCATTTCACTTTATTCCTTCCAATAGACTCATTTACAGTAATGGCTGTGGCCCACCCCAATGTACCACTGAGGTGAAGGAGCTTTAAGATTTGGAGCAATCGATCTGTGAGGGGAAACTGTGAGGATAGCGTCTTTTTATGATTCTTATTATTACTTTTTCGTTTTCTTTTTCTTTTTACTGTTCATTTTGGTACTGCAACACAGGAGCAAATCTAAGCACACATATTGAAGATTTGTCAGATAAAGTCGTGATATTTATGAGCAATAGATGTTCACAGAACTCAGAGCCTCTTTGATAACAACCTCTACAAGCAGACCAGGGGCGGATGTATCATTTCCCAATTGGGGGTGAGACAAGAGAAAATGGTATGGGGACGGTTTCATCACCCGTGGCGCGAAGTGACACGGGCGATGAAGCCACACCCATACCATTTTTGGTTCCAGGACTTTTATTAGGCAATTAAGCATCAATAATAACATCAGTTGTTGTTGAAGCTAACAGTCTGACTCAGAGTTTTCTGTTTTCAATGATGAAATGCTGCTGGTTTAGTGGTGACACAACTGTAGTTAGTTAGTAGCAGTAGTAGTGTTTCAAATCATTTTAAATATAAGCACTTTAATTTGAAATACCTTGGGTTGTTTCGCTTGCCATCATGTTTGGTGGGGCAGACTGGGCATTGTCCCCCATGCCCCATGCCTAGATCCGCCCCTGAAGCAGACTGTCATCTCTTACCTTTCTCTCACATCCTCCTTCTCCTGCTTTCTCATTATTTCCTTGGTCACCACATCCTTCATTCCTCCTGCTCCCTTCACACTGCCAGAAGTGCCAAAGCGTGAGGTACTGCGGCCTCGGGTACGGCTCCCTGGCGCGACGGCTCTCCGGTGGGTCGCCGTGCTCCTCGGCTTGCCACCAACAGCCGTCGTGCCTACCCATTGCCCTGTGCCGCCAGTCGCCCTGCCCACGGGCCGGCAGCCGCCAGGGCTGCTACCTCACGCTGCCCCACATGAGCCACAACCACAACCCCAGCCTCAGCCACAGCCAGAGCCTCAGTCACAGCCACGGCCACAGACTCAGCCTCAGTCACAGCCATGGCCACAGACTCAGCATCGGGCATCGCAACCATAGCCCGTTCCTGAACAATGTCCCCGACCACCACCACCACCACGCCCACCACGACCATAGCCACGTCCACAACCACGCCGGCGGCCTGCCAGTATGTTGGAACTGTGTAGTTGTGGTGGAGACAAAAAATCATGACTTTCAGTTCTAAATGAAAATGGGAATACTACTCTGTTTCATCCTGTGGTAACTGGCATGGTGTTAATAATGTAATAGCAATATTTAATTGGCCTGATGGGTGATAAACCAAACAAAATATAGCAGCTCTACGAGCTCACAATGCATTGCATCCATGATGCGTTGTGAGCTTGTAGATCAGCTATTTCCAGCACACAGTGATAGGTAGATTGTGAGAGCCTAACTGAGAGCCTTCTCAATAAAAACATGCAGCTTTCCCAATAGGAATAAAGCATAAAGTCCCCCATATGGCTATGGGCTGTAATAATTTTGAGAGAGAAGAGAGAGGAAAAAGAACGATCAAGAACTAAAATAGTTTAAATTTATTCAGAGCTGTGAACTTTAGTTCAAAATGATGCATTATGAAACATCGACAGAACTAGTTTGAGACATCAGAATTACTTGGGTGAGTCGTGGGAAACAGGTGACAAATAGTACATCTCATGTAGGTCATATATCAAGTTAAGAAACAGGTGACAGCCTGGCTGGCTAGTTGTAAAGAGACACTATGTCATTTACCATAGGATGATGCAGTATTCTCATTTTCATTTAGAACTGAATGAATCATGAATTTGCTCCACCACATAGAGTAGTATAGAGCAGCTGTAGCTGGGGTTTATGTCTGTAGTGGAATAATGAAGGTGCAATCTGTAAAGCCATGATATTGGTCACACATTGAGACATGAATCACTTCTCATAAATCACCCCCTCATGATTTATCTGTAGGTTACATATTGCACCTTTAAAAGTACCGTATACTGTAGGCAGAGTTATATTGTTGGACGTTTTATGTGGGGCTAGAGAACCGAGAGAGAGATTTCTTCCATAGTATCCTTGTTTATGAATTTAATGCAAAAAAGTGTTTATTGTGCTGCAGATGAATTTTGTACGTACAGGTTTTTTTTTTTCGCTCTCTTGAGAGTGTTTCTCCCCTTCTCTTTCTGCTTTTCATAACACCTCCCCACTGCTTTCCTTTTTGCCGTGCCCAAACTGTCAAAAATATGTGGTTTACTATCCAAACAAAGCCTTTTGTGAGAGTATCCCGTGGAGGCCAAGAGGAGTCTCGGTCATGACAGCAGAGAAGGGTCCACACCGGCATAGCAATGAGTGTGCTTACATTCATGCATACTGGCGTCAATGTTTCACAGAAACCAAACTGTAACTTCTGCCCAACACGGCTTAATCCAAACACTCTGATGAACACAGATGATCATGTAAAGTTCTGATGAGAGCACATAAACCACTTCGTTTTTTGCATGATACGCAAAAATCACTTGAGCAGGATGATTTTACCGAGGAGGGGTTCACACAAGGATGCTTCTGTTTGACTCAAGCTGAGTCATCAAAGCTATTGTTTTCTTCATGCCCGATTTCCCCCTGATGACCAATTTTAGTCAGGGGACACGGCAGCGTTTTGCTTCAAATTGCGCAGCAGATAGCAGTACTGTTGAATAGGCATTTTGTACCTGGCGTCTCTCCACAATAGCTGCCATGCCTTTGTGAGACGCTGCTGTCGGTGGCTTCTACCGAAGCAAACTGGAATTCTGCATGCACACCTCCAAGGTAAAAATGTCAGTCACGCATGTCGAGATACTGAAACTGATTCAAAGTATGAAATGCTGTCTTTGGTTTTAATTAGACGCAAGCGTGGAGGGACACGTTGCATCCAGCAAAGACACTGTGAAAGAGGGGAAAAAATGATTCTAGTGTAAAACCTAATCCCCCGAATAAGACCCTGACCTGGTCATGTTTTTCTCCTCCACCTTTGCCTATATACTAACCTGCTGAGAAGTGATGAGCTGAGGAACCTTCCTTCATAAGATATATAACTTTTTTCTGCCCTCATTGATCTGCAATGATTGGAGATCATGATTCAGGACATGGGTAGAGCGAGTCAGGGAATGGCCTGCAGCAAAGGTCCTCTGGGCTTGCGAATCGAACCCCGAACTGTGCGCCATATATGTGGGTATTGGCGGCCCCCCTTAAACCTTTATTGACCACCAGTACCGGCAAGATCTGTACGAAGGAAACACGCAAGGTCAAGAACCAAACCAAGTCAAATATGAACTATAAGACACTACTACACTTCTACAAATTAAAGATACCAGTAAATACTGAGCTGCTGGCCTTCCATACAATATCTACACTAGATCTTTGAATGAGTAAATGACTGAACCTACAATAAATGTACGTTAAACGTGAATGCAACATTCTACGTCATTCTACAGTGAATATATTAATGAATATGCACTGCAGGTGGATATGTAAACGTGCATGCACAGCGAGTGTGAGAACGAATGAACATTTTGGAAACCGATGATATGGAAACGGAGGACATTTCTGACTATAAAGGGGGAAATCGGAGCATCAGGATCATTGGTATATGCTACAGTACAGTGTGTTTATAAGGACGTAGAAGATCCTATTAGTCTCCTGGCCTCTGTACCGCTGCTAATCTGCCGCTGCAGTGTGACTTTTATAAAACGAGTCATGCGAGCGGGCTTGATCGCACACGCAACGCAAACAAGAGTTAACGCTTACTCATTGGCCTTTCCATCTCTTTCTGTCTCTATTCTCAGACGGACTTTGAGAAGGATGTGGATTTGGCATGTCAGACGGGTAAGTCTCTCTCTCTTCTCTCTCTCTCTGTCTCTCTCTCTCTCTCTCTCCCCTGCTCTGTCCTTTCATCTATGCTCGTATCCATTTAAACATGGGATTAGAGTAGCAGAGAGGAAGCTGTGAGCTGTAACACTGCTCTGCTGCTGTGCATGTCAATGTGATGGCTGGACCTACATTACACTACCTCAGTCAGTCACGCGGAATCTGTCTAATCAAGAGAGTGTTTGGATGGCGTGAGTTTGGATGAGGCTGATGCAGTGGTGTGTGCGTGTGCATGTGTGTGTGCGTGCGTGCGTGCGTGCGTGTTTGCGTGCATGCGTGATGCTTAGTTGTTTTTCTCTGAATTCATATTATCTTCAGTTCAAGATGTGTTTTTTTGTCGAATTAACACAGAGACACTCTTTCCTTCCACCCTTGCAGAGAGAGGACACCCATGTAAGTTTGTCACACACATGACCTTCGGCACTTGTAAACTCGGCGGGTTGTAAACTCCTATAACTCCTTGCTCATTGGCATCATGTTGGCCTGTACATTGGATACAGATGTGAGGGGATGGGATATGGGTTGAGCTGAATGTGTCACACGCCTATCCAGTCCTTTAAGATCAGTTATAGTGGCAACAGAGTAGGGAAAAAACAAAGCTGTAGTCATCATTGTGTTGTGTTTAGTGACGTCCATTCTACATAGTAGCAAGCTCTGCCCTAATGGTGCTGTCAGCAATTTATTTATTTTTAATTTATTTTTTTTAAGTTAAAGCTCTATCTACATTCTAGTCACCCGTTCTCGAGAACTTTAATAAACACAAAATAACATTTTCCAGTTTCATCAATTTTATCTGATCAGGCAAGAAAACTCTTGACTTTTTAGTATTCAATCCATCTCCTATTTTTTTTTTGTTTTGTTTTGTTAATTACTTCCAAGTTATGCATGGTGTACTTATCTGTCCTGATCAGATGAAACCAGAACCAACCAGAACTTTTTCATTCACCCTAGCAATGATTATTATCTGAATATAGAGCTATATTCAGCTCTATATTCAAAAGCATATTATTACTTACTCCACATTTACACTTGATATGTACCTCATTATATTGCGTGACACTCGCCAAAAATATCCGGTCTACAAACTCACATCTTGCATCTGCTATGTTTCAACAAGCAACAACATTGTATGAACGAAGTATTAGTTCCCAGTGCTCAGTCCCAATTACTGGCCACGTGTGCACATTGACAAATCAACTTGCATGAAAACGTTTGCTGGCTTTAGAATGGAGTTAGGACTTCGGCAGATCAAGTAAAGCCACTTCAGTCCAATTACTCAAGCATGAACTTATCGAAAGTTTGGTTGTTGATGGCAGACTGTAGCTGGCTATACAGTATATGAGTGTTAGCAGCATGTCAACTTAAAGTACATTTTATTGTATTATAAACCACATTTTAAGGAGAATTTTGGACAAGCCCTTTTCTTACTGTAACCTGATTTAACTATCAGTGGCAGAGGTAAAAAGTGGTTGAAGAATTGATGTTCATGGCACTTTGCCTCTTATGGTAGCTCATTGCTACTCTATGTAGAGTATTCCCATACAGATGAATATAAAAAAGATCGAATGATCAAAATAAGCGATTTAGCGGTAAGCTACTCAGAGCGGTGGCATGCTCAGATGTAATCTTTGACATGTACCACTCAACAACATCAGATTGTGGTAAGAAAACGGTTAATCCAGAATTCTCCTTTATGAACCCTGCATGAAAGCTTGAAGGAGTAGTTATGTGTGATGCATTGTGAGTGATGTCTACCCAGTCTTGCCTCAACTCGTTGAAATAGCATGCATCCACATTGAGTAGATAACCATAAGAAACAGAAGTCTGTTCATATCATATTGAAATACCTCCGCATTGACAATGACGGAGTGGTGCCGTGTCTATCAAACTGGAGTGATGGGCATAGCATACTAAATATTATAAAAACTAAAGTTGATTACCCTGAAACGTCTGGGAATGCGACGCCTCCAACACAATAGTAATATATGAACAAATTTAGGGAACCGATTTCAATGGTGGGGACTTTAGTATGATATGAATGGACTCCTAATCCTACTATATGAACAAAACGGCTGTGCGTCAGTCCGTGCTATTTGAACAAGTCGGCATGAGATTTGGGCTGGTGACGTCAAGGCACTCAAGCGTGTGCACGCACGCACACACGCCACACACACACACACACACACACACACACACACACACACACACACACACCGATGATATCCCATTGCATGCTCTCGCAGGGCAGAGGAAATAATGTGTTTTGATGGTGACCAAGCTGTGAAGTGGACTTCAAGGTATCTGGATGTCTTTCATGTGGAGCACGGTGCCTGTGACACTGTGCCTTTTTTCCTCTCTCTCTCTGTCTCTGAGCTAATAAAAACCCTAGCTCAGCAGCATACACCGAGATGGAGAGAGACTTTGGGTCACAGTGTCAGGGATAAAAACTCATCTCAGGCTGCATAAATCATCTGAGCCCCAAGATGAGAAATGGAAACTTAAGGTGCAACCTGTTTTATTCTGCGGCGGCGGTTGTGGTGTGGTGCCGCTATATTCCACATGACCACGGCTCCGGGTCCTGATCGAAGCCCCTCGTGGCTGATTCTCGTAGCAAGCGCATGGTCCGGTCCGGTGCATCTCTGCAACCCGATCAATGAGAGATATTGCATTTATTCATAGGAGTTGTTTGCAGGATTATGTTGACTGTGCGATAGCTCCACCAGATGTTCCGTGAGGCAACTCACTTTTGCTTTTTATTATGACTCCATTCCTCTCTCTCTATCTCTATTCCTTGCCCACATTTATCGGTTTGGTTGTCTTCCTTTTGGCATTATAATTTTATGCCCTGTCAAATTCTTCCTATATGCATTAATCATGAATTATTCTATTTTTCCCTTTGTATATGTTAATCGTCTCTGCTTAATATGCTGCTTCCGTCTCTTGATGCTTCCTGTACCTTGTGCATGACTATTCTTTTCTCTACGTTTTTGTCCTCCTCCATAACCATCTGTCTTCATCCTGCTATCCTTATCTCATTTTGCTCCTCCATTATTCTTCTCTCCTAATTCTTGGACCCCACCCCCCACCCCCACCCTCACCTCTCTCTCTCTCTCTCTCTCTCTCTCTCTCTCTCTCTCTCTCTCTCTCTCTCTCTCTCTCTCTCTCTCTCCCTCTTATTTTCTCATGACCTTTATATTATGCTTTAAACCTCATCCTTTCTTTATCCCTGCATTAACTTCCCTCTTCGCTTCTGGCCTCACTAATCGCCCACTATCACCCAAAACTTTACCTCACTCTTACGTGCGTCATACCTCCCACCCTGCTCTGTCTCTGTCTCTCTCTCCTTCCCCACTGACCCCTCCTCCTCACCCCACACACCACCTCCAACACCTCCAGTTATTTTCAAGGAGGTCAACACCTGCAACCCGGCGACCATCACCGGCACGCTGTCCCGTATCTCCCTGGACGACGAGGACGACCCCAAGCTGGCCGCCCACCAGGAGGCAGGAGTGGGAGTCAACTTCAGCGCCCTCCCTGGGAACATCCCGCCACCCAACCTCATCGTACAGGTAGGTACAGTATACAACAACAGTACAACAGTATTCAACAAGATGTGTTTCACCATGTTAATGAGTTTCCTTTTTTCTGAGAGTGTACAGATGTGAACCAAATGGACCCGCTAGGGTCCATTTGGTTCACATTTGTACACTCTCAGAAAAAAAATGAAAATGGGTGAAATTCCCCTTTAAGAGGCGTCCCCCCACTTCTAAAAGTCCCAGTACAACACTGAGTATACCCTCCATCCCCCCACCCAACCTCATCGTACGGGTACTGTAATATCCGGACTATAAGCCGCGCCTGAACATAAGCCGCAGCAGCTAAATTTGGGGAGAAAATACAGATTTTTCCTTGTATTAGCCACACCTAACTATAGGCCGCACCAGACAATAAGCTTCATGTTAGAGCAGTGGTTTTCAAACTTTTTGATCCCAGGGCCCACTATTTATTCTGCATTTGAACCACCATTTCACAACATTTTCAACCCACAGAACCCAAAACCAAAGATTTATTTTGGTTTTGTCCAGAATTCCAGGATGGCAAAACAGGCAAAACATAGAGATCAAAATGACCATATTAAAGGTAGGGGAAGTGATTTCACTTTTGTCAGATATCACCCAAAAAATATTTTTTTTTCTGTTAAAATGCTCTATTATAAGGTGTGGAAACCATATATGGAGTTTCCCCCTCCCCCACGTTAGCAGAGGAGCTAATAAAAGTTCCCCAGGTCACCACAATTCTCCTCCAATCAGGAGAGAGCAGCAGGTTCACATAGTGTAGCTACTTTTGGGCGCCCCTAGTGCACCAGGCTGGTACTACACCATGAATTTCAAATCACTTCCCCTACCTTTAATGCTAAGTGGTGCTAATTTAGATGGTGAATATCATAACTCTTGAGAGTGTAAACATTCATTTTTACGCGCTCAAAGAGTTACATCTGGTTAACCATTTTTCGATCATTTAGTTTGGGGGGCCCACCTGGAACCCTTTTAGGGACCCTTGGTGGTCCCCAGACCACTTGCGTTAGAGCAACGTTGGTGTCCGTTACCTGTAAAAATCCATAGATTGACCGCACCGTAGCGGCTTATAGTCCGGAAACTTACGGTAGGTACAGTATTAGGTGCATTAAGTATTGCACTTAGTGTTGAGCTGAAAAACAAAAAACAACACTGCTGGGTTGGTAGGTAGTGAAGCTTCGGTTGGTATAGTAAATATATGTACGGTAGGAGCTATGACCTAGCATGGCACAGATCTGTTTTTGCCAATTCAGAACACATTGCAGGATGCCTTGAGAGGATTATAGCTCTCAGACATACATCTAATGTATTGCATCAGGTTATTTGTAAAGCAGAGAGAGGGGAGATACACGGGTAGAGATGGATCGCTCTGCTGGGATTTGATGCAAGCTCCAGAGATGGCGATTGGGCATCAGGCCAGCTTAAACGGCTTAACCGCCACTGTTTAGCTCTCCTCCTCATCTGAAACCAACTGGAGGTGTACGTCCAGCGCATGCCGATGCTTTGACTTTGTACTTTTTAGCAGTTCACACCGCCTGTGTGTTCGGGTGTATGTCTATTTAGTTTCCTGTGATTTATTGGTCCCTATGTCCGAGTAACCAATAGAGCTGAACAGTCCCGCCCCTTTCATGATGTTGCTCATGGCCCAGTAGTGAATTTCCCATTCATAGTGTTATTTTTGGAAAGGTTTATGAGGAAAATGAATGAAGAATTATTTTCTGGGCCGCTGGGCGACGTCATGAAAGGGGTAGTGGGACAGTGGAATTAGTGTTCCACCGAATATTCGGCTGCAGAAAAGACAACTGTTTCGTACATTCGGAATTTGTTTTTTTTTTCCTTTTGGTACATTCCTACTAAGTATCATTCTGAGCACCGTGCGTTACAGTAAATAAAACAGTTAAAAGTGTAGTTGCCCGAGGGGACAGGAACTGGTTGGAATAACGTGTTCCTTTCACGCGCTACGTCCAACCAGGGAAACTCCCCCCTGTCAGGTGAAAAGAAGGCAGCTTCGACTCCTCATGCATTGAAGAAAGCATGAGGCAACTTTGCTGCCTCCCCGATTTGGTGGAGGTTGTGTAGAGCCTATAGGATCACATTAGGAATTGGCACTGTGTGAAAAATGGGTTACAAAATCGTGCAATATATTTTTTAAAAAAAGTGTAGTTGCAGTGCTCAGTTCATGCGGGCGTTTTCTCCTCCGCCAGGTTCCTGGACTCAACGAGCTGAGCGACACGCCGCTGAAGAAGGAGGTGAACGTGGAGCAGCAGAGACAGCAGCAGCGCGGCGGCGGCGGGGCGCCCGTCTACCTGTGCACGGAGAGTGGGCTGGGCTGGGCGCGGCCGCCCGCCACCGCCTCCAACTCGTCGCAGGACGGCAGCACGGGCAGCGGAGGAGGCAGCGGGGGCGCGGGCGGCGAGGGGGACTACATGGTCCTGCCCCGCAGGACGGTCTCGAGCCTCAAGCCCCCGACGCCCACCTCCCACGGAGGGGGCGTCTGCCTGGGACTGGGGGGGCTGGGGGGCGGGGGCGAGGACAAGCCCCTCAACATCGCGGTGGACGACGCGCCCTTTCCGCCGCCGCCCTCCCCGCTGACGCTGCACCCGGCCGAGAGCGAGGCCTACCCGGCCGACTTTGTGCCGCCCGGCGGCGGCGGCGGCGCGGGCGACCTCGCCATCGCCATGAACCTCAACCGCTCCTACGGGACTATGAAGGCCATGCCCCACGGCGGGCACCACCACGCCCACATGATGGGGGGAGGGCCGGGGGGCGGCCTGGTGCACACGCACGGCGGCCACGTGCACGCCCACGGGCACTCGCTGCAGCTGAAGCCCGGCCAGAGGCCGTCCATGCGGCAGATTCTGACGGGCGGCAGCACGGCGGAGAGGACCCGCACCCTGCCCCGGAACCTGGGCAGCAACGCCACCAACGCCAACACCAGCCACTCAGCCGGGTCTCTGGAGGTGGGTATCGGGACGACACGGGAGGCGAGGGGGGAGGGATGGAGGCCACAGAGTGTTCGCTGGGGCTGTGGGTGACAGTCTAAGCGGTGTGTGTGTGTGTGTGCGCTAAGGGTGTACTACGCGTTAATTAGTTTATTTATCGCAGTCGCGGGTTAACACAGCAGTTGTCTAGTCTACAAAGAATAATAGTTGAAGGAGATTTCTGCACTAGAAGGCTTTCTTGCCTTTATTTGTAATTGATTATTTCCAAAGAAAGTGTTATTTTTGTGGGAAAAGGAGCCTCATTCCCTGTATCCCCTTGTACCCCACCACATGCTTTGAATGGAGCATGGGATGTTATTCATATTCGCCTAATTCTATTGCTGAGGGAAAAAAGAAGAAAAAAAGCTTATATACAGGTATCATCTCCCCATCATGACAATAGTGTGCTGAAACCCACACTTTAATGCCCTTTTTAAATCAACTGAATCAAATAAATCAACTGTAAATAAAGTCAAGAAAGGCTTCTATGGAGGAATTCTCCTTTAACATGTTAACATTGATCAAAAAGGTATGGTCTTGAAGCAGAGCCTCATGGCTATAGAGATGAGATCGAAATCTACATACACACGTGTGTATTTAGGTGTTTAGTCTGGTATTAGTCTGGTATGGAATAAAAACTTTTAGTCATAACTTTATTTAAAGGTATTTTGCTGTTGTCAGTCAATATTGTTTTTTTTAATACAAAATAATTACAGCAACCTTGGATGCTAAATGTGTTAATTGATAATTGAAGCTATTAGTCATGCTTGCTAATTTCTCTCTGAAACCCAAGTCTAATCAAACATGGCACTTAGGGGCCCTGCCCTCTAAATCGGAGTAGCATTATGTTTAAAAAAAAAACAACAACAAACAAAAACAAATTAGCCAAAGCTGCGCATGTGCTTACCTTGCAAACACGCCGTAGCGGCACATTGCATGCTAATGACGGTTCGAAAGGGCGTAGTGCTGATGATATTAATCTGACATTGCCGTCTGGTTTGCGTTGTGTTTAAATTCCTCCGCATATTTATACCTCAGCAAAATTAGGAGAGGTGATGGAGGGCAGTCGACGCAGGGAAGGGAAAAGGGGGAGAACAGAAACAATAGAAGCCAAATAAACAAGCCGGAATCGCTGTGCGAGGAACTGTACAGTCTTTTGGCACTGCCCACACACACACAAACACACACACACACACACAAACAATAAGCATCAGCCTTCAAGCTGGTCTAAACACTGCTACGGCATGCCGCTGTTTGCCTCAGAACAAATGTGACACTATAATGGAAACAATGGCGATGGGACGGCACCAGCAATGTTATTCTCAGTTAAGTGGTACTTAGTGGTGGTGTTTCACCGAGACAATGATTTGGGAAATGATAGTTATTTTCACAGTGGCACGTATCTGCAGGTCACACTGCTCTTTGGAGTGTGCACTGTACTGGCACATGCATGAGGCTCTGCATGCATGTGTGTGTGTGTGTCAGTGTGTGTGTGTGTGTCTGTGTGTGTGTGTGGGAAGGGGGTAGGGGGCATGTTTGCTCACGCATAACCCCCAGAGCTCTACAAGTTGGCGCAACAGATGGACTGATGTGTGCTGGATCAAAAGAAATAACCACCTCAATTACACATCCTGCCTCTCAAATACACGCCTTGCATACACACAAGCAGACACGTGCACAACGCATGCACCTTCCACTGGTAGACACTCATAGAGCATGCGCACGAACACACTCATACACGCACACGCAAAAACAACACACACAGATGCTGGTCTGCATGTGGATTTCCCCCCCAAGCGGCCTCTTGCTAACTCACAAAGTTGATTAAGGAAATGAGAATGACACTTCCACAGAAAAGTGCAGATGTTTCATTTAGGGGGCTGAGGACATTGAGGACAAGTCATTAAAATAGTCTGGATCATAAAATCTACAAGTACACCATGAATATCAAAAATGTCCCCGGTGGAACCCTGTTGTGTGTACTTAACCAAGCACTGCGGTTTAGCTCTGAAGGCGCTTGATTTGCATGTGCTTGCAGCTTGACAAACTGTACCTACTGTAGGAAGAATATAGTGTCGCTGTTAGGTGTATGAGACTTGTACATTATGTCGGGGGGGGAAAAACGTGTTTATCTTTTATCTTTGTTCAGTGCAGATCTTATATTTTTCTTTAATCATGTCCTGTGAGCAAGTATCAAACACAGCATTAATTCAGAAAAGAAGATCAGCGTTTCTGCCGGCAGCAACGTTATGCTTGATTTGGAAGTGCTGTCAAAGCATGGAGAGAGAGTTTGGGCTGTTAATAACAGGATATGACCAGGCATAATGAAGGGAAAGAAGGAAGAGTAAAAAGACCAGATCATTTCAATGAGTATTTCATGTTTCATGCATTGCATAGACCAGAGGTCCCTATACACTTTCCACTCAAGAACTTCGAAGGCCTCCAAACAGCCATAGCCGCAGGCTCTGGTCCCTTATTGCGGAATGACTTTGAAAAGAAAACTAGTGAAGACGAAATAGTGAAGACGGCAGAATCTACAAGCTCACGTTGCATACAGAACACTGTGGTATTGAAGATCTTTGAAGTTTTGAAGGCCACATTCTTACCTTATAAAATGTGTATGCGACTGCGGTCGTGACAAGTGTCGTGAGCGCCCTCCACATGTAAGACATTACTATGAATGAATATTTCATGTTTGTACAACATGCTGTAGGATTTTTTTTTCTCCCCCTTTCTCAGGTAAGGCTTCGCCGCAGTAACAAGAATGTAATGACCTGCCGCATTTATGCAGAGTTAGACAAGACAATAAATTAAATGAGACAGCTTCACGTCAACACCGGAAGTACAATAAAGCGTTATTGTTTTAGCTGCCATCACATCGCATCAGCAGATACATGTGTTTGGACTGTGTACTGACAGTACTGTACTACAGAAAGCTTTTAACTAACTCTGGAGAGAGCAGAGCAGCAGTCTCACAATATTTTCATGGAAGATGACAGCTTCTTTAGTGTAAGATTATGTCCTATTCTACAAGCATAAGAGAGTATACAATTTTGCATACGTGAGGCAGGTTAAAATGGCTAACGTTAAAAGGTTACAATGTCAAGGTAAACTGGTAGAATGGCCACTATATCAGCTACAGAAGGTTGAAAGAAAGCTCTCCACTCCAGATGCTCCTCCGTGTTCGGTTTTGCTCTATCGTGAGTTTAATGGAATGTCTTTTTTGTATATAAATATACACAAGTCTCCAAAACCTCACAGGGAATTATTATGTATACATTTCAGACAGAACACATTGTACATGAGCCGGGGAAGTATTAGCCTACTCTACTCTGATTTTGGCTTATTCCACTTCAGCGATCTCATTACATTAAAAACCAGACTGGAAGTTTTCCTTTTGGCATTTGCAAGAATGTCTCAATCATAACCACCCACCCACCCACCACCTTCCCCTGCACCCTCTGGTCTTTGGCACAAGGAGAGAATGTGAATCATGCACACCCAGTTTGAGCGGTGGTTACAGGCCTGTGTGTGTGTCATTGTGGTTGAAGCGTGGTCATTGATGCTGTGTTCTCTCCCCCTGCCCCCTCCTCCTCATCCAGAGGAAAAGAGTACGGTACTCTGAGCTGGACTTTGAGGTAAGATCTCACGCCTCATACATGCTCTCCATCATCAGCCTGTCCTTCGCTTTGCGTCTGCTTCCACCCAGGACCGAGTAACACATGCAGGAGGATGTGTAGTGTGTAGTGTGGCATCGCTCAACCCCTCTCACCCTTGCGCCTGTCTATCTATACCTGTATACCTGCATTTAGAACACTTGTCTTGTTGCGGCCCTACACACACGTGGCAGTAGTGGGCTACCATGCTGTTTCTTCAACAGAAAACCCCTGACACCCTGCAAGGGACAGATTGATGTTCCCCTCTACTGAACCACTCATTTTATACTTCATCAAGCAACGTTGTTGTACGTTGCAGATCGGATTTGACCGTTTCTCACTTGCCTGAAAATGCTTTCCTCCCCAAAATAGGGACTCCAGGTTGTGAATTGTTCTAATTAACTGCTTAAAACAAAAATGTAATGCTAATTCAATAGATTTGAATCACTCTGCAGTGATACTTGGAACAGTGGGGGTCCCTGGGGGGCTGTAGGTGAACATTGGTGGGTCCCTGGGTTGTGCAATGTATGGTTACTGAGGTTCTAGTTGACCAGGGAAGAGTTATTTGGGTGCTAGTTGAACAGTGGGGGGGTCCCATGGGTGCTATAGTAGAGCAGTGTATGGTTACTAGGGTGCTAGTTGGCCAGTGGGGTGAATGTGTCCATGGGGTGCTGGTTGAAGAAACAGCTAAGTAGATTGCTCAGTCTGAATATGTGATAACTTGGACCATGAGTTGACAATGCTGTGGCTATTTTTCTTGGATGGCTGGTTATGCTGTGAATGTGCCGGAGCAACAAGCTGTAGGTTGTATGTGCGTGTGTTTTTTTGTGTGTTGGGCCTGTTCTTCATAGAATGACTTGGATACCCAATGAATGTCCAGTCTTGAGCGATGCTCCTTCTTACACATCAGAATATTTGTCCAAACAATGCCCAATTGCATTGATTGCATTGACGATTATTGAGATCCAGCTATTGTGAAGATTGGACATTCATTTTCCTATTTGTGTGTGTGTGTGTGTGTGTGTGTGTGTGTGTGTGCGTGTGTGCGTGTGTGCGTGCGCGTGTGTGTGCGTGCGCGTGCGTGCGTGTTGAGCTACTAACTCTGATGATGGCTGATCTTCCAATTGAGTCCTTTTCATTGCTCAAATCTATAGCTGGTAGTAGTGGCAGTGCTGCTGCATTAATTTTAAGGACCGACACACATGCATCTATAACCGGGGGGAAAAGGTTAAAAAAAAACATGAAATAAAAATGGTTAAGACTAACCATCTGTAGCAGATAATAACACTCCAAGAAGAATAAGGCAGACAGAACAATAAAAATAATAACTAAATAAGTGTGTTAAAAGCCAGACCAAAGAGATGAGAGTGCTCTTACTCTGAAGTAATTGGAGCCGGTACTAAGTGAACGGCCACTCCTGCCGGTGAGTCTTTGAGAGCTGGCATCTGGCCCTCACATTGCTTTCAACCTAGTGGAGCCGCTTTGACGATTAGCCGCTGGCGAGCGGCTAAAGCACTGGCCATTAGTGCCGAGAGACAGCGGCCGTGGCAGTGACAAATGCAGTTTGCCGTCAGAGACTTCTATACTGCAGAGAGCGGGGGCGCGAGCTGCCTCCCCCCGCTGTGACACTCAGAACATGTGGGAAAGGCACTCTAATTGAATCTGTGCCTGCTTGTACTAGTGCAACACAATAGTTAATTTAACATTTTTTTTTTTTTTTTTTTAGTTTATTTTTTCGCAACGGTTAGTGGGGTTTCACCCAATTCTCGCACAATTGACTCCGCCACAAGACTAAAAAAAAACTTACCAAATTCCCCAAGGCATGAGGAAGTGGATAATTTATGAGCCCCACGCCAGCTATTGATCGCGCCGTCGCCCTTCCCATCTAACCTCCCCTTCATGGCTGGCATCGCTGCAGTTTCCCTTGGCCTCGTCCCCCCATTCCACACACCCCCGGCTGAACCTATTTGCCCCTCGCCCCCCTGCCCCCCAACCCTACTTTACCTTTCTTTTCTTTCCGTTTTTATTTCCTTTTTTTCTATTCTGTTCATTTTTTGTCCTGTCCCTTCCTTTCCCTTCCAGAAAGTGATGCACACTCGCAAAAGACATTCTGAGTTGTACCATGAGCTCAACCACTCCTCCAAGTTCCACACCATAGACAGGTATAGCAGGGACCCAGCCATGTCCACATTCAAGGTAAGACCCTCGCCCCGATGAGGCACAGTTTGAGACCCCCCCGACCCCCCCTGAACCCCCCCTACCCCACTGCATCCACACAAAATGATTAATCTACCGCTTAATCAAATTTCTTAATTTTCTTAATTTAATATTTGCTACTTCCAAAATAAATCAATGCACAACATTTTCCTTTCTCTCAACAGTCAGTGCACCTCCTTGCATATTTAAATGTATTTGACTAAATTAACCATTTAAACCCCATTTTTGAGGGGCACAAGCCCAGACTTGTGTGCCTGTGTATAGATACTACAAGTGATGAATAGCGATGAATTCATTGGCTGACAGTGAGGATAAAAAAAGTGAGGACGCCAACATTGATTGGTCGCATGATATATGATTGTAATATGAAAGAAAAATCAAGAAAAAAACACAAGTATTTATTAAGGAAATCCTTAGTGGGCATTTGGAGCCTTACAGTCTAAATCAGACTCACTTAACATGAGTGTGATTTCTTTCATAGAAACAATAGCTGATCTACAAGGTACTTGGAACACAACGAGATCTGCTTTTTTGTATTTTAGCAAATCGATGATCGATGATTTAATTAAAATCATAATATTTCCGTATAATCGATTGAATCAATTTGTTTCGATTAACGGTTGCACCTCCGGCATCCCACTCCACCTTAACACAATCCCACCCCCCCACTCCCTGTACTCCCCTTACCAGCCTGTAGCACTAAAGAATTACCAGTGAAAAGCACTGACCCTGCACAGAACAAAAGGACGGTACTGTGTGTGCTAATCACTGCCTGGTCTCAACACCACAATAACACTGTCTGAATGCACTGCAGGTCTTTCTCATTCATCATAATTACCAGCAAGAAGTCATTTGCAAAACAGGCTATTTTTGAAAGCCCCCGTCCTATTCATAATTCAGCTAAATTAACGGGCGAGGAAATGTGAAATCATATTGTTTGCCCCGACAAAGGAACCGGGGGAACTCGTGTGCTTCTGCAAATGTATGTGTTTTCACTTGTGTGGGTTTGATCAATTCACTGTGGAGGAAATAACAATAACTACCTCATAAATACAACCCTTATGAATGTTACACATTCGATTACGGCTTTTCTTAAATCTCTTGAATGCATCCTGTAATTGCCCAGAATCCACTCAGTGCCCTTATCAGGCTGGTGTCGTATTAAGTACCTGTCAAAAGTAATTGGCCACAAGAGCTTTCATTTGATGGCTAATCAATCATGCCTAGTTAATGAATTTTGAAAATTCCTTAATTTAGGCTTCCTAACCTTGCACTCGCCTACAAAATACCCATGTGAAACTGTACGCTGTGGCATAATCAACATGTGTTTCCATCCGTATGTGCTTTGTCTGCATCTGTTTGTATTGGTTTTGTTTTGTTTGATTCCGTACGTGGATGTGTGTGCGTGTGCACACGCTCGCCTAGCGATTATTGAGACAAAGCAGCGTCTATGAATCATTAATGCACCATTAGCAGCCAACGAAAGAGTCCCCGTTTGCTCAGCGCTGACCTTCAGAGGGCTGATTTCATTAAGATTGGGACGTGCACGCGCTTCTGCACACCTCATCTTTTCGGACGTGCGGCGCGTGGAGCTGTGAGGAGTTTAGTCAGCCTTCAGCCTGGCACTGCGGCAGCACCCACTGCTTACCTAGTTTACAACACCAACAGCTGGACGTTTTCTTTTTTTAGTTTTCTGACACAAAGAGAAATTTGGTGATTTGCAAGTTCAGAACATGTCAAGTCATGATGCGTCGTTTACTACATCTCCTATATACACGGTATATATGGGCAATATTACTTAAGAGATTTACAATTAGATAGATATTACATAGATAATAATGCAAAGAATAATATGTAACTACATATTACTGTTATATTACTTTTGCAACCGCCCCACCCGCAAATAAGGTACACACAAGAGTTCACACACAAGATCTTTCTTTGTGTTTCAATGTCACAACTTTGACACTAGATGGTCTGACTAGTCTGACTGCAATAATAATAGGTTGTTGTTCATCTCTTCTTTAGGTCAAGGTAAAGTGGCATTAGCACATCTCCCTTGAGATGAACTATTACTTACACCCATATTTTACACCTATTACGATTTTTAGGTCCTAGGGTTATCCTGGCAAGTCGTTATAGACCAAATGGTGCATCATATTTTAAGCTATTACAAAAAAAATGATTTGATTAGTTAAAGTTCATATTCGAGAACATTTCACTTTTAACATTTTATTTAATGCATTTCAACCTGACACTTGATTCTACTTTTTCTTTTTTTTCCAATAGCTAAAGGTAGTAGTAGCTAATGCTTGAAACACACACACACACACACAAAAAATCTGTATTCCATTTCCTACACCAGGCCGGTAGCCTTTTCCTTCATTCCTCATCTTTAGTTACTAAATCCTTAGTTAAATATTTTCAGGAGCTTTGCCTGCGACTCCCTTCCCATTCATCTCTGCCAAATCCAAATATTTTCTCTGAGCGCAGAGAGAGAGAGAAATGGCGGACCACCGGTGAGGTGCACGCCATATATTAGAGGCAGCCACCCTCGACGGGGCCGTGCCACAGCACACAAATGTTCCTCGGAGCGAAGCGAAGCTCAGGGCTTTGCTTTTTAGATTAATGCACAAATAATCTGAAGGTCAAATCCAAATGAATGGCTTTTATTCAGGAGGCGGTTTGTGTGAGCATTGTTGGCCAAGATGCAGGAAATAAAAGCATTATACAAGCTGAATGAGAACGTTCTGGTGGGACTTATAGCCCATGAAACATTTACTAACCACCACATCCACAATGTTTGTGCCTCGCTAAATGTGCACTCAGAACAGCAAGGGAACACCAGAGCCATCAGGATAGAAAGAGTTGCGACACCAGTGGTACAACACCAGTTAGTGACTTCTGCCATTAACTGGTGTTTGGAGTATATTGTTTGAACAAGAATGTCGCGGATATCGACGATTTTAGCTATACATACAACATGACAACTCTTAAACTATTGTTTAGTGATGTGTGTGATGTGTTATTATTAAAAAAACAAACTAAAATAATGGTATTCAAAGTCATCAAAGCTGGGCTGTTGCCTAAGCCAAATGCTTTTCTGCCTACTTCGCAATAGCACCCAGCTACCGTAGTCTCAAAGTCTGCACCACCTATCGCAAGAATGTCAGTTCTTAACAGTAATGTGAATGAGGTGCTATTGAAGAAATGATCCTGCTCTATCATGGTGTCAATGTAATTATATCATTCAAACCATAATGATATACCGTATTGTCCCGAATATAAGACGACTCGTTTATAAGACGACCCTCATTTTTCAAGACCCATTTACAGAAAAAAGAACATTGAATGTCAAATAGTATAGCCCCTGAATATAAGACGACTCCATTTTTTGGGATATTTCCATTGATAAAAAAACATAGTCTTATATTCAGGCCAATAGGGTAATATATCGTTACGATTTGAATGATATAATTATTATGAATTATTATGAAAGAAACCATGTCACAGGTGACCTGTGACATGGTTTCTTTCATTTTTCTGTATTTGCCTGCCCATGGTCATTATCAAACAATGGTTGTTCACACGTTGTCCGTCCGATGGATTCCATTAGATCCATTAACTGTGGTAAAGGGTTTGTCACATTCTCCCTTCCCCAGTAGCGCGAGACGCTGTAGAAGCCGCCATTAGACTGGCCCCATGAAGTGAATGGGAGTGTCAGAACTCTGTATCTAGATGGCTCTGAGGAACACCTGCTTTACGCTCCTGTAAATGGATCTTAGACGAATAAATTGGAGATTAAGCACCCACGGGTGCGTGCACGCACCCACACACACACACATTCTGAAAGACAGGGGCGTCTGTACAGTAGGACACGTGAGACACATTCATATTAAAAGGGCGTGCACCTAATGGCTCGCTCCCCTGGATCCATTATGCTAAAAGTGAGTAGACTCGAGTGAATAATTATACTGATAATGCTATTAGTGTCAGGCCTTTTGACAGGCCCCAGCTTGACTTCGACTCGTCTGCTGTCAACATCTCAATTTCGAGAGTCATCCCAGACGCCAAACTGCTGACTATACAGCAATTATGGAGATGAGAGGCAGGCGTGTGTGCATGTGTCTGTGTCTATGGTTTGGTATGCATGTACATACGTTTGTACATTCATAAGTGTGTTCCTTATTCTGTACGTCCCTGTGTGTCCATGGTGGCTTCATGTCTCTGTCGCTGTGTGTTTGCGTACTGTACACAGTCAGAAGTTAATTTTACTTTGAAAGAACTCTGTTAAGTATCATTTGCACACTTTTCTCCCTGAGTTAAATGAACATTGCATATTTTTACAGTGAACCTCACAGCGGGTGTTCCCGCCTGCTGTCAAAACTGATGAGCTCAGTTCAGGGGCGATCGTAATTACTGCCGGAGTAATTATAGTAATGCCCTGTAATAACTTTAACAACCTTCCCTTTTACAAATCTCCTTTTCCTGCCTATACGACAAAGACAAGGTGTGAACATCCTTAGTCTTTCTTTTAAGCGCCACGACATGTAAAGCCGTGTAGATCGATATGCTTAATGTCCTGTAGCCAAAATGACCGATCACTTATCAAGTCAAACGTTCCCAGCCAGCACCAGAGGGATCATTTACCTCAAGTTACCCGAAAAAAGACATAACGCACATTAATCCTCCACTGATGTTTCCAGCCCCCCGTCCCCTCAAAAAAGTGCCTAACTTCCTTTTAAACCTACGTCCGTATAACACAGTGCTTTTCAACCAGTGTTTTGGGGACCACCAGTGGTCCTTGAAATGGTTCCAGTTAGTCCCCATCTAATTTGGTCAACCAGATGAAAAGTTGGTTAACCAGATGTAACTTTTGACAGCGTAAAAATTAAACCAAATGGTTTCATTTTGGTTGCATGTTTACACTCTCAAGAGTTAAAATGCTCATCTGAATTAGCCCAAGTCTGCAAACTAGAAGATTAATGTTCATTTTGATATGTATGTTTGCCTGTTTTGTTTCCCATATCCATAGTGTGGACAAAAGCAAAATAAATCTTTAGTTTTGGGGGCTTGTGGGGGCTAAAATATATCCTCAAATGGTGGCCTGTGGCTCAAATGCTGAATAAATAGTGTGCCCTGGTATCAGAAAGGTTGAAAACCCCTGGTATAACACACTGAATCTGCCGGCCATCTCTAACAATCGCTCTGCAGGTCCCGCCTCGCCCTCCTCCCAGACAAAACTCGGAGCCAGCGCTAACTCACACAGTGTCCTTCGTTTACAAAGAGAGTCAAAGTAAGCATGCTGAGTCACATAAACCCTGGGTGCATGATGTGTTTGTTACTACAGTCCTGCAGCCATGAGTCCTGACACCTTATACCCAAAACCCAGCCCTAATATAACCCAAAACCTCCAGGAAGCCACAGGTTACTTTTAACCTATGGCAGGCTAGTTTTAACCTGCCCACAGGTTTAGTTGTAACCTGCAGCACATGTTGGGAGCACCGCCGTTTTCGAACCAATGCCTGTCGGACTTAGTATGCCTAACAAACACATGCACCCTGCATAAACCGATGTATAAAGACCCTTTAAATATCCATAACATCAGGATTGATGTTCTCCAGGAGTATCTCGTAGTTTGCCTCTGTATGTTACTGTATTAGGGTGAGTTATCATAGCACAATTGTTGATCTTATTTCTGACTCTATTTGACTTCAAAGTTGACACATGACAAAGTATGTGATATGATTAGTATCACTAGTTAAATACATTATGTCATGGTCTGAGTCCCTTGAACATGATGCATGCTCTGTTCTCCTTGGAGCATGTATTGTGGACATCAGCATTGTACTGTATCCATCCATGATAGCATCATATTCAGTATACCAAGCCTTCCACTGATGTTTTGTAACCCTTTGAAGCTAATGATAAGTGCAATGCTATCCTTAGTTTTTGGAGTATATATTTGTAGTCCAAAAAACAACAGTGCATACTGGCAAACTATTTCCATACCCCACATGGTTCATCAATCATAGCTAGTACTCACTTGTGACTTGTGATCTTCCAAAGCTAAATACGTGCAGTAGATGAACAACCCTTAGTGGTGTGGTAGTGTAAGTGACAGTCTGTCACTTGCCCTTGTGCGCCTATATCCTGTTATGCCCTGTCCTCATTCAAATCCCATACAAATTAATTTGGGAACTTCATCAGCTTATACTCAAATTCATAAGTAAATTAAACTGGGACTCTCCTCTGATAAATAACATTTTCCTATAATGAATTGTGTGGTGGGTTGATACAGGACCGGGAGTCTTCTATGGTAAGACATGAGAGTTTAGGCTTTTTGTTTTGCGCTTGTCTCATGGTTTACTTTTAGCGCACTATTTCGGCTCTGTGACAGTGTGTCCATTTCAGTGCCTGAACTAAACATGACCTTAAAACCAGTACAATAAAAAACAAGTTCTAAATCACTCTATTAAAAACAATGACCCATCTAAACAGGTTTATAATCACCTCATAAACCATTATCCTCACTTCATAAAACACCTCGTTAAAAAAAAGCTGGCACTTAAAAGGACTAAATACAATGCGCTCCGTGTGGACGGATGCAGAGGAGATGTTCTCTTCAGGGCATTGGTTGGGGAGCTGCCTCAGAGGATTATGGGTCAGCAAAAGTTTAAACGGTTTGCGTCTCTGGAAAGGTAGGATCTGTGTGTCAGTCGCAGAGGAGATGAGTGGATATCGAGAAATGCCAGACACAACAACCCACACACACACACGCACAAGCACAATCGACTTTCACATCATGTTCAATTTCTATCTGATACGTGTGGCAGGTTTAGATTGGTGTTGGGCTTTCCTTGACATGTTCAACCTCGGACTCCGCCCTCTTCCATCACTTCCATCGTTCTTTCTCTCTCTCTCTCTCTCTCTCTCTGCGTCTTTCTCTCTGTTCTATCCTTTATCTATTTCTCACTTGTTTCTGCACTGATTCGCTCCCAGGCACTTCCATTTTTCTCCTCTGTTCAGTCATTTGTTGCCCCTCTAGATCCATCTACACTGTCAGCAGCTGTCTTTCTTTGTTTCCCGCTTGTGGTGCTTTGGTAGTGGCCAAAGCTCACAGCTTTTCCCTGGCGGGGTTGGCAGTTCATCGCCAAGTGATGACTCGGTGTTTGCCCGAATGGGACTCACCGTGGCAGGGCACACATGGCTGCAAATGGATGGGGCCCATATTAAATCTGCTGCCCCATAATGGAAGACAGTGTACAAATGACACCAACGTTTGGGCTTGCTCAGGCAGAAAGACAAAGCTGTCTGCCGGGGCTGCAGTGTGCACCGTGCCGATGTTTAGATTCTCTGTGTATGCCTCCTTCACCCTGGGGTGACCATGGCTTCACTTTATTCAGTGCAATTCCCTGTAGTGGTTCACAAGTTGAATGAATGCACACCTGTAGCGTAGTTTGGCTGGGAACCGGTCCAGTTCTTTTTGTCTTTTTAGTCCAGGAGCCAGAGCTCCAAAATTGGAACATTGGTGTGCAAAACCATAACTATATTAAATGGCTATCTCCATGAAAATTATCCAGTTGATTACACTACAACAATTTATTAATTCTAAAATGTTATATAATTAAGCATTATATTGGAAAAATGTAAAATGTGAAAATGCTGGAACGTTGGAAGAGTTATCTATTTTCTTATATTGATCCTATAAACAATTTAATATAGGTTCATTAATTTTCCAATTTTGAAAGTCTGGCTCATGGACTAAAAATTGGTTCTGAGCTGAACCGGTTAAACGGAAACGGTTATGAGTGCCTGCGTGTGTGTGTGTGTGTGTGTGTGTGTGTGTGTGTGTGTGTGTGTGTGTGTGTGTGTGTGTGTGTGTGTGTGTGTGTGTGTGTGTGTGTGTGTGTGTGTGTGTGTGTGTGTGTGTGTGTGTGTGTGTGTGTGTGTGTGTGTGTGTGTGTGTGTGTGTGTGTGTGTGTGTGTGCGTGCGTGCGTGCATACTGCCATAACTAATGCATATTTCAGCTCTCAAATGGAATGCAATTTTGTCAAGTTGTCTACTGCATTGTTGATTAAATTAAGCATGCACGAAAGTGGATCAGAGAGCAAGACAAATTCGTAATTTGTCGTGATTTTATCCATACTTGATCAGAGAGATGGCAAGTACAGTATATTATTGTTGCTGTTACTGTTTATATTATTATCAGTATTAGTATTTGTGTTAGTATTATGACAGAGAAATTCAATGCATGGCTTGAAGCGTTTCTTAGGAATACAAGATGGAATCCTCCTAGGGCGGGTCCATAATTAATGTGTTGATCATATTCAGTCAAGCTATAATCTTTACATCAGTCTGTTCCTTTATAATGGATGCCATATTGAGGCTTCATCCACAGCTAAAGGTAATGGGGGTGTTTGGATATCCTTTGTTAGTACTGATGAAAACCGGAGAGCTATAACACTTGTTCTTGTGGCAAGTTCATTACCTTTATAAATGTTATTATTCTAAGCAGCTATCGCGCCAGAGAAGTCAGTGTGGTGGTGGTAATAATCCACAGTCCCACATTAATTAGACATTATAAAACAAGTGCCGACCCCTATTTTAGTTCAAGTTAAGGTGGGTGACCAGCTCAGTGGCCTTGTGGTTAGAGTGTCCGCCCTGAGACTGGGAGGTCGGGGTTCGATTCCCGGCCGGGTCATACCAAAGACTCTAAAAATGGGACCCAATGCCTCCCTGCTTGGCACTCAGCATCAAGGGTTGGATTGGGGGTAAGTCCCTGCGATATACTAGCGTCATGTCCAGGGGTTGTACTTGTACATCAAGCTGCCTCACGCTACAGAAACAGGAGATGGGCTCCTGACCTATATGGGCCCCAATGGCTCAGCCGGGCCTCCTGACATCATGGCCTGGCAAGGCTACTTAAGGTGGGTGGGTTGAAATGGAGACTTCTGGGTTATGACGTCCATTTCTGATTCATCACGTCCCCACATACTACTTGTTACAATTAAAAATAATGTTGATGGGTTGACTTAAAATGATTTATATTAGGCAGAAAGTGATTTTTGAATGTAGCAAGTATTCTGGGGTTGAGGACATATAGGCATTTAGGCACAATCAAGCAGCAGTGTTAGGAGAGCAGAATAGACCTGTGCAGTGACGTCACCGCCCTTGTTCCAGAAATGTGACATAAACTCATAAACTTTTCGAAAATGCTTAATAAAAACATGATTGTGCCGCGGACAAAGCCAACTTGGGTTGTGACAAATCATGACAACACACACAATATAATCATGCAATATCTAATTAGCAAGTAGTAGAAAACGGCAGGATACAACACTTTTTGTTTCATTTTTCATCTTAGAGATTATTTGATTGTATGTGTCATCATGATTCGTCACAACCCGAGTTGGCTTTGTCCGCGGCATAATCGTCTTTATATAAATTATTTTCGAAAAGTCTATGGGAGAAATTAATGGGGAATCCACTTCTGGAACAGGGGCGGTGACGTCAGTGTACAGGTCTATAGGAGACAGAAATAGGCCAAAAGATTAGGCAATTATGTTGGGGAAATAACGCTTGTGTGGATAGAAACTTGTCCTTTTTTAATGCCATTTCGAAAAGAAAACGTACAATTAATGTGAAAGAGCCTTGTGGTTGCTCTCGTGCTTTCAGAGATTTGGCGGTTGTCATTGAAATAGCTGCCCTGTTGTTAGGCCACTGAATGGGAATTTAACTAGGTAATGTGCATGCTTTGAGAGTGCCCTGTATAAACTGAAGATGTACAATTCTAAACAACAAAGACCCTTTTCGTTATTGATTTAGCCGGAGCCATTTGACTGCACTTCAAATGTCTGGTAGTCAATTTCTTGACATTAAGTTAACAGGCTCCATTTTCACATTTTCAGTAATAAAAGCCAGCACTCCATTCACCTCGCATTACATTGCTCATGCTCTCCTCTATTTGTCCTCCCGGCCTGACATTTTTCTCTGTCTGTCTCCATCATTTCCTCATCTCTTCCTCTAAAACGCAGTCCTCAGTGACATGACTGAAGCATTAATTGAATAATTAATTCCTCTCATTAGCTTGTTTTTAATTATTTCCCTGCCCCCCTTCTCCATACTGAGCATAAACTCATCAACTGTTTTCTTCCTTCCACACAAATTGCCCATGAAAAGCGAGGACCGGTGTGTGGCGTTGCGTTATTATGCCATGCTAGCCGGATCTCTCCCCGGCTCCATCAGCGGCTCCTAATGAGGAGCCTGTTAGCCCAGGCGGAACAAGGCTAACGCTAGCTTCGCGCACCAAGAGGCACAATGCTAATTTAGCTCGTTTAGTGTCCTTGGGCCAATTAAGGGGAGGTGAAAAGGGCCCAGGCGCTAGCCGGAACTATTTCAAGACGTGAGCAGCAGCTTGAGATGGGAGCTCTGTGCGGGGCTGGGCTGCATACGGCAAGCCCAAGTGTCCTGATTGCTCGTTTGTTTGCAATATGTTGCACTAATGGAATTTATTTGCCTGACATTGGCTGGATTTGACTCTTTGAAGGCCTTATTACTCGTGACATGAATTATTTCCTGGATAAGGGGTAAGTGGTGCTAAAGACTGCTATAGCCAATTACCACGTTATTTCGGTGCCTTTAAATGATCGTCCACTGCTGAATAGCCGCTCTGGATTGTATTACTACAGTACATGAATGGTAATGTAATGGCAAGGGTAGGCACTTTAGAGGGTGATCACTGGCACATTCATACAAGTGTGATAGATATTTAAGTTGAAATATATTCATAAAAAAAAACATGTACAGTTAAATTTGGTCCACTCACATCTGTATGCAAATTACATCATAATCATCATAGATCTTGAAAGAAAATATTTCTCAACAAGAGGAGAAAACAAAGTTTGCGTTGCGTATGGATGATTTTGATGCGGTGTCAAAATTAAACATAGGCCTAATGTGAATATGGCACGCTGTCAGGAAAATAAAGACACGTCACTTCACCTCGAAAAGGTTGTCTAGCGTTGGTACTGTATACGGTATAATGCAATATCGAAAGACTTACCTTGAGGGTTTTAAACTGAGTTCCAACTCCCACACCATAGTCATGTTCTGGTATCCACTCACTCTGCTCTGGGTCCCATGCTAGCCCCTGCTTGGTGTTTAGTATCAACATACAGTATGTATACCATGTGTTGTTTGTGTTTGTTTTTCTCGTGAGCCTCTCACCCGTTCTGTGTTTTCTGGATTTGTTTCCATTCATTAATTTCAAGTCAAACCTCTTTTTATTGATTTGTGTTGTTTTCTGTTTTGTTCTGTCCATTCTTGGCTGACTGGGTGTTGCATGCATGTTGTCCGTCATGTCCTAGTTTGAATATAGCCAAACAGTCAGCAGACCCATGGGCATCCAAGTCAACAAAGGTAAAAAAAGAAATAACCCATTTATTCACAACCCCCCACCTCCCCCTTCATACCCATGATAGCCTTCCATTCCATTAACATCAGTCCTGCATATCTGCACTCAACAGTCCCAAAGGGGATTGATTGTCTATGGAGGGAGGGGCAGTTCCACCCAATCCACTATCCCAAGGCTATCCAATTGATGGCCTTAAATGATCTAACGATTGTCCGTTGTAGTTGACCTTCGTGATCCCTATTTTCTGTCTCTCCTCTCTTTTATTTGGTATACAATTAGTTTTAGTGATGTCTTCTTAGCATGTAGCACCATCTCCGATAACACAATACACTCCGATTTTCAACTATTGAGGGAGACTGCATAGGATGGATAACAACAAATTCTACAGCATACCAGAGACAGTCAAAAGTTATTGCTGGGACTGATGAAAAGGACCAAGTACAAGAGTTCTTGTGAGTAATACATAACGTGACAATAACCATGGCTGGTATTCTCGAACAGCTATGGCCGAGCCAGATATGGTGTAAGTCTTCTCATTGGCCAATGCCTTGTAGTAGGCCAAAAGCCTATAACTACCACCTGGGCTATAACTACCACCAGACCTGGGCTTACCAAATAATTACCCATCATAATTAAATCCTGCCATTCAAAAAGTCCAGAAATCAACTGATATGCAAGCTCACCACATGTTGCATTGTGATGGGTTGTGTTTGTATTAGAGGCTGACGGTTATACGTATATCGGTCGTACCGATATTGGTAATAGCCACACTGGTAGGTCGATATATCAGTACATAGGCTGTGCCTGGAGCCTGGGACAAGGTGTGGAGTTATTTCATAAAAGTAAATGATGAAGTCACATTATTTAAATGTTTTCAACATCGCATTCTATTGTTAACTTGGAAAAGTTTACAAGTTTATTATTTTAGTTCATTATTAAACATCAGTCCAAAACATTGGTAATATCAATGTAGGTTTTTTCCAAAAATCGGTGTCTGCATCTGCCCGAAAACGGCGTCGGTTGGCCACTAGCCTTGTATTAAGTGCTTGACACTCTTGTATGGGCATTTACGCAGAAAACAAAAAACAAAAAGGTTGAAAATGCAGATACAAGACAGTATCTGCCCGACAGTTTACAGTATTAATGCATTGTCCTGCACAGAACACCAGTAATACACTTTTACCCTGTCTTGTAAAACACAGCATGCCCCAATGCATTCATGTACACTTAAAAGACAAATGCCATTATTGCCTCAAATTGGAGGAAAAACACATTTGAATTAAGACAGAAGTTACATTTAGTTGCAAACAGCATTTTAAATAATTCCAAACTGTGTCTTTCCACCCATGCAGACGGAAATGGGCACATTTCCATTTCCTCTTAAACTAATTCATTTGCAAAACTGCGTTGGGTGTTTATTTTAAGGGTCATTTAATGTGCCCCTGGCTAAACACCTTAAGCAAGAATTAAAGGTCCTCCAAGTGAAGTTATTTTTAAGCGGCTGTGTGATTTGTTTGACTGAGGTAATGAAGGGAAATGTATGTGTCATTCCCTTTTCCAGGGTCCTGGATTCTATCCAACGGAAGCATATTTTAAGGCATTTCCTGGCATTTGCGTTGTGAGAGCACTCTCCAGTGCGGCATACTGCATATGGTTATGGTGTGGCTGTTTTAGGCAGTTCATAACTTAAAGGTGCAGTCTGCTGTATTAGAAATCAGACAAAAAGGGTTTGTTCAGAAGTTACTGTATATTCTGATAATCATGTGTGTTTGTTCTGTAAAATCTGTCTCGTCTCCATAGTACACATAAACTAGGATAAGAACCCATTACATACTGTATGTACTATTTGGTTACTGTTTACTGTTCAAAATTCCCCATATGTGCGTGTTTTTCCCCCTTAGAACAGAAGAGCCAATATGATGCTTTATCATAATCAACGCTATGAAGCTCCTTTATTTTTTAGGTCCTGGATCCCCCCCATCCCCGATGAGGGCTTAGCCCCCCCTAGCCCTCCTTTAAAACAAGCCCAACTAACAGACTTATATGTAAACGAAAATGCATTAGCCCCCCCTCCCTCACTTCACTTCACTGTACCTACAGGAGAGAGAGAGACAGAGAGAGAGAGGAAGAGATTAAGGGTGGAAAACGTCTTTAGCACAGAGCAACAGCTGCCTGTTCACCATGGAAGGTGTGCAAACATTGCCATTGTTTCAGGGCAGAGTTGTCAGTGACTGTGATTCCTCCTCCTCCTCCTCTTCCTCGCCTCTTTCTCTCTCTCTCGTTCCCCCTGCCTGTCTCTTCTTCCCTCCCATTTCATCACCACAGAGGGAAAAGCGATGGAGCATTTCGTCTGCCAGCGGTGAAAAGTACTCCTCGAGTGTAAGTAAGAAGGGGGTTCTGGCAGGGAGGAAAGATGGCAGAAATTGGGCAGGGAGGGAGTGTATGCGTGGGGAGGGTAGTGGGTGGGGGCTGCAGATGAGATAATGGTAGGAGGACGAAGGATAGACGTACGGCCAGCAGTGCAATCGCGTTAGCCCAGTCTCTTAGGGATAAAGTTTAGGCTTAACTGCAGCATTACCCACATTCCTGCATTACAAAATGTTCCTTCGCCAGCGTTTAGCATGCAAATTGCCTCCCAGATTATGCCTTTTGTATTCATTTTACCAACTGTCAGCCACAGCCTGCTACGCCGGGAGAATGATAATCAGGGTCATATTGCCCCCTGGTGGTGCACATCATGTACAGGCGGTGTGGTGTGGTGTGGCGTGGTGTGGTATTAGAGGTGGTGGGGGTTAGAGGGAGTCGTGTGGTTCTTGCTTCAAACACTGGGTGCACAAGCATATGTGTGTGAGTGTGTGTGTGTGCCAGCCAGCATGTGTCAAAGAGAGGGAGAAAGGGAGGTGTGAAGTAACATTTCAAAGAGACTTTCTTGTAATTTATGAGAGCTCAGCCAATGAAAGGGTGCAGGTGAAGGTGAGGGAGGGAGGGAGGGTGAGAAATATATATGAACAAACGAAGACGATAGCCGGAGGTAGGGGGGCGCAAAGAGGTTAGGTGATAGCGTGCAAGGAGATGAAGTGGAGGAGGACAGATCCAATAAATCCAATGCCATGGATTACCTCCTGGACTAAATTTAAATGCAGCTATTTATAGAATCCGTGCACATACACACACACATGGAAATTAAAAGCACATGTTAATCAACTCTCAAAAGGGGAAGTTTATTTTTTATTTTTTTTTATCTCTGTGCATGGTCCGGTGGAAAAACTGTTCTAGGTCACTTGTCAATAACTGTCCAGACTTTACTTTGCATGAAAAACTCCAAGAAGAAAGAAACCTAATACTAACCAAGTTACAGTATCACCCTGAGTATCTATCCGCTCCTGCCTGGCTAACAGGTTCCTCCACAATCTGTGAAATCATTATCTTCTCGAGATAATGATTCTTCTCCCCCTTCTCCCCATCCCCCACCCTCCATTTGAATAATTGCCCTTATCTGATGCATAATATCATCTCGAAATCAGTTTTTAGTTAATCCCCCCAGCATGCATTTTACATGCATGGAGGGCCCACCCGCAGTCTGCATGCCGCGATCGCAATCGCAGTCCAAGGCCTACAAACGGATCAATCGCTTTTCAGAATCACTGATTGGGTGCAGTGTGTTGGGGAGATGAAGTACGGGCAGGTATCACTGGAATTAATAATGCAAGAAAGAGAATACTCGATTCCCATGAATTATGTGCAGTAGTGATTCAGCTGTATTCAGGGGGAAGTGTTTGAAGGTTTCTCAATGTGATGGATGTACAGTGTTATTATGATGTCTGAGCGGAGTGAGGTTGATTACAACATACAAAGGAGAGGAAAACTACCTTCTAAGCTGTATAATATATGATGTCTCTGTGTATTTTACTGAGTTTTGCTTTGTTGTGAGCCGTGACACGCAAATCCAATAAGTAGATCAACAAGCCACTTAACTCCATCCATATCGTATTTGAATGATGTTTAGAACACAAGAAACACTTTGTGCATGTCGCCCTGTTCGCATAAAAACTTCTCTATGCATTGATGCAATGATGTAATTGTAATGATGTTGAATCCATATGGTAGTAGTTATCTAACTCAGGGGTTTTCAACCTTTTTCATCCCAAGGCCCACCATTTATTCCACATTTGAGCCACGGACCACCAATTGATGATATTCTTAGTCCCACAGACCCCAAAAGTAAAGCTTTCTTTTGCTTATGTCCATGATCATTAATCTTCTAGTTGTGTAGATTTGGACTAATTCGCATGACGGATACTTTAACTTGAGAGTGTAAACATGAAACCAAATGGACCCACCAGGGTCCATTTGGTTTCATTTTTACGTTCTCAAGAGTTACATTTGGTTAAACAACCCTCTCAAGGACCACTGGTGGTCCCCAGACCACCTGTTGAAAACCCCTGATCTAACTGAACTAACACAACTGCAGTGGTTGTAGTGGTTCTTGCTGCTCTTTCTAGTGAGATGTTTACATGCTGTGGTTTGGGTATAATAGGACCACTGTTGGTTGAGTAGCAGGCATGAAACTCAGATGGAAATATCTATCGTCTTTTTGGCTCATCATTAAAAGCTCAACAGTAAACGTGGGACCTGGGTTAGAAGCCCGGGCAGGAGTTGAAAGCTACTTGCCAAAGGCAACAACAGGCTGTTTCCAGGCAGTAGATCTCAGTGAGAGAGTGAAAGAAAGTATGTGTCATGATGACTCGTGACTCATTTTGGTACTATCTGGGTAGAATCCTCATCGTCCACGTCTGCATTGCGTCTGCTCCCCCATAAATCAATGCCCTAATTCATCATATACAGTGGAGTGTCAACACAAACGTAGTGAAAATAGAAGATCTACAAACTCTATTTTCATTGTACAGAAATTCGAATACAAAAGTGTGGTTTCTGCCCGTGCCCGACAGTTCTCAATCTGTATCTCCCATTTTGCACGCAGTTAATACAACATGCACTAATCAATTAACTTCTTTAATTCATATTTTTTGATTTGATCATATCGGTAGCCCTTTTAGCACTGTTCATTCGGGACAAAATGGGCGGGGGCCGCGGGGCCATTTTGAAAATGTTTTGCACCCGGACCCCATTCTATGCTATGCATTCGAATGCCATTACCTCAGATTCTTACCCCTCAATGTGCGCTTTTCCGGCAGACCAGGCGTTTCCACTGGTCGAGTGTGTTAGAGTGTTAGAACGACAACCGTTCAAGAGGACATCTGGCGCTTCAAAATAAGGGTTGTGACGGCAAAAACCGTGGCATAGAACTACGTTGTATGTTTAGCAAGGTTTAGCGCTGTGAGTTAATTTTGCTCTGATGGCTCTCCCGTCTATTTCCTCTCTCCCTGAACAGGACAAGTCGACTCCAGAGGAGCAGCACTCCTGGGACAGCTTTAAGACCATGACTCCCAAGCTGTCTATCGTGCCTGGAGAGCAGAAGGACCGCATGGAGCTGCACAGCAAAACCTGGGACTCCTCCTCTGCTAACACACCCGAGTCGTCCGAGGGAGACTTCCAGACCGAAGTGTGAAGATACGCCCACATACACACACAACACATACGTACACTACACACCCATGCACATGATGCACACGACACACACACACACACACCTAAACACAAATACAGAGATACGATGCCACACATGCTGTGCAAACTCACATACACGATGGCACACAAACACATGCACACACACACTGCTCTTCATGTCCTGCGATGTGCTCCAGTTTGGATATTATACTGCATTTGTTTACTGCTGAGATGGACAGACAAGGAAAGAAGACTGTTCGACTATATTTTCGCAAACAAAAACAAACTATTGAAATTTAAGAACAGGGGCTTGAAAAGGCTGCGACTACTGAGGACAATTTTTAAAGAGAACTTGAAAGAAAAAAAAAACTTATGAAAAACTGTTTCTGAAAAAAAAATGTCTTGATTTTATTCTTGAGAAGAAAAAAAAATCTCTTCCAATTGTTTGATGATTTGGGGAAAAAAAGGAATATGAAGAGAAAAAGAGGAATATTTCTGCACCGTTATGTTCTTTTTTTTTTATAGAAATGGAAGAAAAAGAATCTCACTGATGTCTGTCACGTTAGATCCCCATCAGATCTCCTGCCTTCATTTCCGTTCCGTTTGCCATTTTAACCACCTGAACTCTACAGCGTCCAAACTCTGGCCATGTCATAGCAGACAATCTGTGAAAATGGCAAATCTACACATCATGGATGTGTTTTGAGCTTGTAGCTTGGCTATTTTTGCTTGTTGAGTTAAAATGAAGTATACCTAGGGTTTAAAGGGGAACTCCATTCTATGACGTCATTAGTATACCTTAGAGGTGCTGGGTGGACATGATGAAAACGTTTCCCCATTCTGTGTTTCCTAGAAATGGAGGTCTGAAGAAAACCACTAACATGGTGAAACATCTTGATGACATCATTAAGATGTATTTTCACCATGTTAATGGATTTCTTTTGGTGCTTCTTTTTTCTGAGAGCGTACAAATGGAACCAAATTCATTTCGTTGCATTTGTACGCTCTCAGGAAAAAATGCTGAAAATGGGTGGAGTTCCCCTTTAAGTGTTTAATGGATGACGCAAACACTCCCATCTTTTTGTTTTTCTTCCCTTTATATGGACGGATTAGACTAATCATTAGAGAGAAAGAGCTGCTCATTGATATGTGCCATCCTCTCGGCTATATTTCCACTCCAATAGAATCCATCTATCTATTCCTCTCTGTCACCATTGTATTCGCCTTTTTGTTTGGTATTTTCTATGATTTAATTGAGGACACAAAAAAGAAATGCGCTGGTCCTCCCCGATGGCTTGAAGTCTGGAAATATTCAAACAAACAAACGGAAAAACACAACTGTCACCAGAGTCATCGTGTTATCTCGTCTAACTGTTAGAGAAAGAATTGATTTACCTTGGGAAGGTTAGGTCTCATTTGTGGCTGCCTTTTCTTTTCATGTGTGAATTTTGCCATGTGGAATTCTTAAGTATGTTTTGTTTATTTTATTTTTAAAACGCAGCAACATAATCCACAATTTGCTTTCTTGAGGTAATGTACGCTGCATGTTATCCAGTCATCCGGGGGGGGCGTATAAAGGGAAATCAAGCATCATGAGGATTTTTACTCCCCAGTCCATCCATCGCCTAGCCGCTTTGAGATGAAAGCTTTTCAAGTCTGACGGTTCGGAGTCCGCTAACAACCCCCGTATTACATCTTTTGCATTGTCTGTGGAAGGAATTTTTCCGTCCTTTATAAAAGTCTGGTAGTTCTCTGTTTCCATTTCTCATAGACACCCTTAATAACTGCTTGTAGGGTGGCGCATCGATCACGCAGCCAGCGCCAGACACTGGCCCCTGCAGTTACTGAGAAAATGACGCTACTCTATAGATGTCCCCGGGAGGTTTATTTTTCTGCCAATAATGTCTCCAGCATTCAAACAGCAAAAAGGTATAAACAAAGCCAAATGTTATTCTTTTCTGTACAAGTACGTGGTTGGCTGTTTGTAAAGAGTAAACCTGAACTCTCTGGCTTTTTTTTTTCTTTTACCACCCATCTCTCCACAGATGTCTTTCATCCCCATCCTCTTCATTCGCTTCACCAACCCCTTCCTGAACATGAAATGTCAGTATAGAAGTGCATATCTCCCATTAACAAAAGGTAAGAGAGTTCGTTGGGTAACAGTTTCGACGCCACTCGGTGAGAGGAAGTTAATTAAAAAAGAAAACACACACACACACACACACACACAGTGCTGTCGGGCCTGATATTCCACGTCTGCACGTCGGTCATTACAAGGGAAAGTTCCTCAATAGACCGCGTCGCCGTTCTTTCATGGGAACAGCCAGGGGAGATGTTAAGAGTGTCGGATGAATTCAATGGCTTTCGGCTTCAGCGTTTTGAAGTACCTACCCAATTAGGGCCAGCGGTGTGTGTGTGTGTCTGTGTGTGTGTGCTGTGTGTGTGTGTGTGTGTGTGTGTGTGTGTGTGTGTGTGTGTGTGTGTGTGTGTGTGTGTGTGTGTGTGTGTGTGTGTGTGTGTGTGTGTGTGTGTGTGTGTGTGTGTCTGTGTGTGTGTGCTGGGGAAAGAAAAGAAGACTGGAGAAAAGAGACCGGCGAAAATGGGGATGGGGTGGTGGTGGTGGTTGTGTGGGGCTGTGCAGGCGCGTGTGGGTGCAGCCAGGAGACGCAGAGCAAGAGGTGGAGAGCTCAAAACAGTAATTATCCGGGGGATAGCGATTTGTCCTGACATTTTCCGACACAGCCCTCAAACCATCTGTTTAAAGATCCCCTAATGTAGTTGTGCGGCGCAGCGCAGATGGCGAGACAGGAGCGCAGCCCTCCGTAACCTTTCAAGCTAATCAGCTGATAGGCAAACGTACAGTTTGGATCACTTTGAGAACGGCAAGATGGATGGGACCGCCAAGTTGTGGAGAGAGAAGGGCACGTTCATATTAGACTATACTCTCCTTTAAGTGTGTGTGTGTGTGTGTGTGTGTGTGTGTGTGTGTGTGTGTGTGTGTGTGTGTGTGTGTGTGTGTGTGTGTGTGTGTGTGTGTGTGTGTGTGTGTGTGTGTGTGTGTGTGTGTGTGTGTGTGTGTGTGTCTGTGCTCACGTATTGGAGGAGGGTGGGTGGGGGCATTCTGAAATGGAGTCTTTGAGATACCAATCGGAATGTGTTTACTCTCAGGCGAAGAAACTATTCCGCATTGGCAGAATTGACTGGATTAATCAGGAGTTTGATTTGAATGTGAATGTAATTCTAAAGAAACGCCTCGGAATGAATCATTTGCTGAGACTTGTTCCCATGGTAACATGTCTAATGTGCAGTCATCAGGCTGTATTACAGTGGGCTGTGTTTGATTTCCACTCGGTGTGGTTGTGTTGACTATAATGTCCGTTTGTCCGTCAGAGATTTACAACATTTTTTGGGGGGGGATTTTAGGTGCTTGTGCACTTTGGCATTGTGTTACAAGGTGATTTGTATGTTATTCGCTGTGGTAAGTCGACATCACTTGAGTCAAAATGAACTTCATTTAAACATCACAGTTGAGCAAATATGGTTTTGCTTTTTTAATTCTCCACGTTTATTTTAAAACAACCAGCGTCATGTTCTTTGTTTAGGTTTGTGATAACACAGGTGGCGATTTTACAAATGCATATAAAAAGAAAGAAAAAGAAAAAAAGAACGCCGATTGCAATAGCCCAGAGGCTGGCATCTTGTGCACCTTTGTGTGTTGACGGCTTGCTAAACCCAACAGCCCACAACGTGAAATCCTCTCCAAACTCCAGGAAGCCCTACCAGCTCTAACCTTTTCAACTTCTACCATGCTTGAGTGAAGACAACACTATATGAACCATCCAACATTCCAGTTGATTGCTGAAACCGTTCTCCTCCACTCCCCCTTTCCTTTCCTCCCTTCATTTCTGTTGTTTTTATACATGAGATTGTATAAAGTAGTCCTCTGTTTTCATAGAGTGTCTTTTTATATGAAAATAAATTTTCAAATTGACATCGCTGTCTCAACTGTATGCCCAGTGTGTCAGGCCTGTCTGCTCGCACAAATGTGGATGAAAACAGCGAGGGCACATTTTATTTTGTTTTGTTTTTCCCTTCTCAGAGAACTGCTGCCAACACTGTTTTCAAATCTTTCACCCCCCTGAGTATTGGGCATGACGAACTACGTTACCCAGATGCACTGATGCTTGACCGTGGCCAATCGGAGACCCTGCTGGCCCGTCTGTAAATGTAATAGGAACCGTTCTGTGTGTTTCAATCTAGGTTTGTTGTGTGAGGAGAGATGTCAAGTCAATGGAGTTAATAGTCAGGGTTCACTTTGAGCTAACATTTAGACAAATCGCAGTGCTCTTCCAACGTGTCGTTGTCAAATAACGGTAACGCTTGAGTTTAGGGCCAGAATTGTCTCAATTCAATTCAAAGGAGCTTTATTGGCATGAGAAAACAAACGTTTATATCGCCAACGCAAGTGTCACAAATACAATTCGATAAAGAAGTTGAAAATGTGGAACATACACAGTTGGACTGGGTACAGCATTTTGTAAACAGAGTTATGTCACATTGCATCCTTTTATGTTATATTACAACAGGGAGTAGAGTTTTTCTTTCTTTCTTTGTTTTTAACAAATAGCAGCAATTATTTGCAGTCTCTAGGGGACAAATGGCAACATTTTTCTAGACTATAGAGCTGAGCAGTCCCACCCCCTTGTGACATCGCCCTGGCGTTCCCATTGATTTTCCTCATAGACTTTTAGAAAAAGACCCTTACGCTCCACACAAAGCCAACTCCAGCTGTGACAAATCATGACAACACACACAACATTTTGGGACAATCAATAAATTTCTAAGAAATAAATCGAAACAAAAAGTGTTGGATCCTGCCATTTTTTACTTATTGCTAATTAGATACATAATTAGAGTGCAGTGGTAATGTTGTGCTCTTAATAGAGATAATTTTCAAAAAGTCTATGAGGAACATGAACGGGGAATCCATTTCTGGAGCCAGGATGATGTCACAAGAGGGGAGGACTGCTCAGCTCTATAGAGAAAAGGATTAGAGGATCTGTCATCACAACCCGTACCTCAATCCTCTCTCATATACACTCTGAGGGTGTTGCGAGTGATTAACTGCCATCAGTCACTGCAGGGAAAGTCCACAGACTGGCAGTGGAAGTGGGAGCCGACACCGGTGGTGGTCAGTGGAGATGCTGAGAGCAGTCTGTGGGCTGAAGCCGGACCCCAGAGAGGTGAAGCAAGGTGGCAGAGTGACCGTCATGGAGCTGGAAGACTCCCTGTCCTGCCTTGGGGTGGAGGCGACATGGTGGTCATTACACAGCACCTGTCTGTTGTTTTAATCCCAACGCTTTCTGGATAATTAGGTTGGTCTAGTCATATCGCAAAAGCACTGGTGGAGACAGTAACTTAGAACATAATGTTCACACAACATCTCTAAGATATATTATAATGACATAAAATGTTGAAAATGGATGGAATTCCCTTTTAATAATAATTTAATAAGTTGTGAGTACTTTTTCCACTACTGTTTACTGAAGTGACTGAAGTTCTGGAGAAACACTGCTGACAGAGAGAATACTGTATTGGGTGTGCATAACGGGTGATCGGAGACGAGTCAGAATGGAACCAACATGTCTGAAGCCACGTGTCCAGCCCCCAGGTACGTGCAAACATAGACCTCAACTGTTTGTAATTGTTTGGTAAAAATGTCTGATTGGATTAGCGTCCGTCGTGACCGCTTTAAAGGTAGGGTAAGTGATTTGAAATTCATCCTGTAGTTCCAGCCTGGTGCACTAGGGGCGCCAAACAGTAGCTACACTATGTGAGCCTGCTGCTCGATCCTGATTGGAGGAGAATTTGCCACCACCTGGGGAACTTTTATTAGCTCCTCTGCTAACGTGGGGGAGGGGGAAACCCCATATATGGTTTCCACACCTTATAATAGAGCATTTTAACAGAAAAAAAATATTTTTTGGGTGATATCTGACAAAAGTGAAATCACTTCCCCTACCTTTAAAAATGGTTGCGATCTAGATTGAAGTCGCTAAATGATCTTGCTGTCTCTCCTTAAACGGCTGTCCTTTCACCCATTTGCAAAACTGCCACCCTCTCCAGACCATGAATGCAGCAGTTACTATGGTGAAAGAAGTGCAAATGCCACTCTTTTCCATGCCAGAAGGCAGCATACAGGGGAAATGCTTTTTTCCAGTCTCTTGAACTTGAGCTCAGCATTTTGCACCTAATTTGTTTACACCGCATCTCTAGGGAATACAATAGCTGCTCTACAAGCTCTCAACATTCCGCTTTACACTCTTCCCTGCACATGTCCTCTAGTAGACCCTCTGAAGTTGGCCTCACGTAGATCTTGGAACACAGAAGCTACTCTGCATGACGAGAGTGCCAAGCCGTAGATGTTACAAGTATTAGCTGTTTGTAAAAGTCGCGGTAGGTCTTAACATGGCACGGGTGTTGTTTGTGAGTGAAACACGGGAGTGCCAACATGAAGACCTACTAGAATAATAGCAAGTAGATTAAGTACGGCAACTCTCCTGGCAATATGTAAGCTATGTTTGGGAGTGAAACTGCAGGTTGTGCTTTGGTACAGCATTAAAGTAATTGCGCATAGGGGCAGCCAAGGATGAAAGGCTGGTACTTGGGTTCATGGTTGTAGCCTCGCTCTCTCTCACTCTCATAATAAATAAAGATCAATTGAGAAAAGTTTGGAAAAGCCTTTCATGTAACAGTTTTTTTTTCTCTGTTATTTCCACCCATGTGCCAAATCATTTGACACAGTACAGTAGCCTACCCTAACATACATGTCTCAACCAGCAACGGATGTCAGAGCCATGGGTGGCTAATGTACCCCTTTCAGTGTTATTGCTGCTTGAGAAGCGGAAATCTGAGTTCAGATAACTTCCCCCATGTCTTTCTCTTTGCCTTTGGTTTCCTCTCTGTGTCTACACATCATACTGAAGTAAAAATGCCCATGAAAATAATATTTAAAAAATATAATTGGTTCTCTCATCCATATTCTGGCTGCGATAATGCATCAAGTGCCCTGTAGTCCCTCTCCGTCATCCACGATGTGCAAAATAACACAAGGCGCTTTGGAATTACTTCATCAGACTTTAAACGGAAAGGATTTCTCGTGGGCTTCTCACAAAAAGAACCCTTCAAATGAAATGGCATCCCAAATTTCACGGAAAAGGGCCTCAAACTCTGCCACGCGCGCTTCTCGAAACACTGGCATAATTTAGTGGTGCATAACGTTAGGCTAATGCAATCCAGCACAGCACCAGTCACACGGTGAGAGAGTTGCCTGATGCGAGGGCAGACACTTGCTACATGTTAAACAGCAACTTAGCCCTCGCAAGGCAAACACAGAGCTGCACAAAAGAAAAAAAAAAACAAGAAAAGTACATTTTTTGTATGGCGCCTCACGGGCAGCTTGGAACCCCAGGTAGTGTTTTCCACTGAATGGGATGGGATGCAGGGAGATATAGGCTGACAGGGGGGGTGAGGTGTCACGACGTTCCCCATCGGAGGTGTCTCTGGTAATGAGACAACCGACCCAGGCTCCCAACAGCCACCTGTCCAATAATGGCTAGTGGTGAGTGCTCCAAATGAGCCCCTTCCACCTCTCTGGCTCCTGTCTGCACTTCAGACAGCCTTTCCAGAAAGGTGTGTGTGTATGTGTGTGGTGGGAGTTCTCCCTGCTGGCTAAGGCATCATGACATCCATTTGAGCTAAGGGCTAAGGGCCCTGGGTGAGATTCTTGACTTAGCAAGTCATTATTTGGCTCGGGGAAGTGTCTGTGACATCTGTAAAGAACAGTCTAACAATATTTGGACACTGGTTTGTGCTTGTACAAGGGCATCACCCGTACGAGGCGTAAAGGTGCAGAAGAAATGTTGAAGGACACAATGGCTGTTTACATGCACACCAATATCCCCTTAATTGTCTGACTCTGGCGACAGGGTGAGTGTGGGGTGTTCAGGGCAGAGCTACGTGGGCACTCCGTTACGGTATAGCCAGTTTACATAGCGAAGAATACAGCCCTGCAACAGGGAAATACAACTGTATGGCCTAGATGGATAGTCTTGCAAACTGCAAGCATGCAAAATGCATACATACGGTACATGCGTGTGTGCGTGCGTGCGTGCGTGTGTGTGTGTGTGTGTGTAGCATGTCATGGTATTATGTCAAATTCATCTATGCTTACACATGCATGTATACTCCGCCCTGCCTGTTGTTTCACTGACGACAATGTTTTGCTTGCCTGTCCAAGTGTCCATCTCTAGCCGTAGTCGGTGTATGGATGAATTTAGGCCAGGGATTGTTTTTTTGTTTTTGTTTTTTTTTGCTAAACTCCCTAGTTTGACATGTCAAATGCTATACATAAAGCACAACGGAATTTGGAGAATGGTACCTTTATAGGCTTGTCTATCGTGTGGTATACAATAATGCTTGTAACGAGTTTCCGCTTCTCATTCTGTGGTCCTTAAAGGGGAACTCCACCTCCCATGTCATTAATATAACTTAGAGATTTTGTGTGGACATGATAAAAAAAAGTTCCCCCAATTCTGTATTTCCTAAAAATGGAGGTCTGAAAAAAAAAACATTAACATGGTGAAATGTCAAGATGTATTTCACCATGTTATTGATTTTTCTTTCAGACCCCTTTTTCCTGAGAAGGTACAAATGGAACCAAATTGACCCGCTAGGGTCCATTTGGTTCCATCAAATGTGAACCAATTTTTGTACCCTCTCAGGAAAATTTTGAAAATGGGTGGAAATCCCCTTTAATGATCAAATGAATAGATACATAACACAAATATAGAGTATGTTTATGACATCACGTTAAACTCTACTCCTTGAGCTTCTGGGCCTGTGGCCCCTCGACTATCCACCCCAAATAGTTTTTAACCAAACATCCATTTATCTTGTGGTGACTGCAGGAAATCTTGTGGCCTGCAGATGTGCCATTTCAGCTCTTCATGCTTTTCTGATCTTTTCCTGAAGGCTTTCTGAAAATGCATGTCTTCTTCCCTGCAGGTTGTGTTCACTACTTAGCCTTGCTAATTCTATGCTGCTTCTTTGCTACTGAATTAGAAGTAGAAGAGTCCAGCAGAGGAACTGTATGTATTCAGGGGAATCTGAATAGAATTATCATATAACACCGTGCCGATGCCTTGCCTTTCTCACTACTAACATGTTCTGTTTCTGACCAGCTCTGACAGTGTGAATCGCCAATGGCAGGACATGTAAAGTTCTCAAACGGCACATCAAACACACACACGCACGCACACACCAGTGTTGCCAACTTGGCGCATTTGTCGCTATATTTAGCTCTTTTCCAGAGCCCCCTAACGCCAAAATTAGTGAAAAACTCCTGGTGGAAAATCTAGTGCTTTTTTGCTGGTGAGTTGGTGTGAAATTGGTTGACAGGCGACAGAGATAAAACCATTTTTCATGATAGTGTCTTCCTTCCTTCCTAGAAAAGGCCATTGGTAACCAAATGGGCCCTTATAGATCTGTAACTCTTGAGAGCGTAAAATGAAACCAAATGGACCCGTAAGGGTCCATTTGGTTTTGTTTTACACTCTCAAGAGTTAAACTATATTTAAACATCTGAATTACCTAATTTTCAAGAATCTACATATTTAGAAAATGCAGAAGAATAGCTATTTTGACCAACATTTTGCCAGTTATTTCTCCTTAATTAGTCTGAGAGACTAAACTCAACATCAAATGGTGGTCCTTCGTGGCTAAAATGCAGAATAAATAGTGGGCCCTGGTATGAAAATGGTTGAAAACCCACCGCTCTAGCGCATTCTAGTGCATTTTGGAAGTGCCACTAGAGCATTTTGGATTTTGGCAGTTGGCAACACTGGCACACACACACACACACACACACACACACACACACACACACACACACACACACACACACACACACACACACACACACACACACACAGAGAAACACAGATATAGAGAGACACAGACAGTATACTGTGTATGAAGCTCTGCCTTGGAGGGTAGCTGCAGATAAAAGCAACATGCGTTCAGGGACCCTCTTCTCTGCCCTCAGGGAGTGGAATTGTTATTTGATCCCGCTCAAAGAGCCACTAGATGCTAACCCAGCCCAACCCACGGCAAAGACGGGAATAGATTCTCCCTTCTCTCCAGGGGCGGATCTAGGCATGGGCATGGGGGGTAGGCATTGGGCAATGTCCCCTTCAATGCCCCCTAAATGCCCAGACTGCCCCACCAAACGTGATGGCATGCAAAACAACCCAAATTTCAAAGATATTTCAGATTAAAGTGCTTATATGTAGAATAATTTGAAACACTACTACTGCTACTAAGTAACTACAATTGTGGCACCAGCCTGTTGCAACTTCAACAACAACTGATGTTATTATTGATGCTTAATTCCCTAATAAAAGTCCTGTGACCAAAAATGGTATGGGGGCCGCTCCCGTGCCATTCTCTCCTGCCCCTCCAATTGGGAAATGTTACATCCACCCCTGCTTCTCTCTCTCTCTCCTCCTCTCTCCTCTCTTCATCTGCCTCATCCTTCCATGCGAACGATCACGACTTGGGAAATTGATTTTGATTCGCCAGGTGCGGTAGAAGGCAAATGTGCGCCTCTTTCTATACGCAGGAAATACATTATGACGAGTTCTATGAATCGCTTCAAGGCACTTCTCCAGGAATCGATGAGACACACATGAGCGTGTTAACACGGGCTGATTGATCCGCGAAGTCTGTTTTTAAAATCCTCTTTTATGATATTTGCTATGTCCGCGAGGATGCGTGCATTCGTGTGCACCATGTGAGTGGTTTTGCCCGAGGACCGTTTATGAGATCATGCATGGGGCGTGTGCACGCGCACGCACACACACACACGCACACACACACACACACACACACACACACACGCACACACACACACACACACCGGCATTGTACATTGGAGGCATATTGAAATGTCCCCAGATGATTTATTTGTTTAGCATGTCAACAGCTTCTTTTCTGCTACCTATACATGTATAATGTCAAGGCTATACCCACTGCAGGCTAACCTCTTGTCCCCAAGCCTCTTATCCATCTTTCCATCAATGAATTGCTGCCGGTGGCTATCTGGAAAATGCATGCCGTACTAGTCACACACGCATGCAGTCTCCGCCTCACGTTTCCTTCAAGTCACCTTGGATAATATACTCCATCTGAACCGGTCTAACTCTTGCTCCACTGGGGTATTTACTTGCGTGAGGAGAGCGAGGGCAAGCAAGCACTGTGATTGGTTCGAATCGACTGTCTGCCGTCCCTTAGTGGAGTCTGATTGGCTGGTTTAAGTAAAGACGTAATGGTGACGTCATTAAGAGATCTTTATCAGTATTGTCATGAGTATTCTCTTCTGAAGGTGTCAGGGTATCTGCTCTTTGGTCGCTGCACTCCGAGTGCAATTCTAAAAAGGTTAAAACAAGACTAAAAAACTAAAAAGTGGCACTAGAACAGTGGCACTCAGTGAGAGTGAGAGTGGTGGGGCCTTAGGAATCTGGAAAGGCTAACATATGAATATCACATACTTATTTTAGACATTCTTCCTCTCATACTTGTCTAGTCTCAGTTATGCCGTCTAAGAGGGATACATCAAAAGACTTTCCGACATATAAAAAGTATAATTCTTTTGGAATGAAAGAAAAATATTAATGACTCGGTTTCTTTATGTTATCCTTTTCAAATTTAGTTAGTATCTATTGTGTAGAAGGGGTTCGAGTGCACAATTAAAATGCTTGGCGAAAGGTTTTCCAAGTTCTGTAGAATTTGTCTTCACTCCCTCTCGTTTTAAACTTTATCTTTGAGTGTGGGTCGAAACCTGTGCTTGTTTCCAAATCAACAGTTTCAGTCTGTGAGCCAGTAGATGCACTAATTTTACCATGTTATATTGTAAAGTAGTCATTTTTATTCCGGGTCTTCTGACTCATAGAATTGCTGTCTTTAGATCAGGGTCAAAAGGTTTTTCCTCATACTTATTGTGATGATACAGCCCTGTTGATACAAATAGTTTTGAGTGTTCATTATCGCACGCAGACACTGCTCTTGATGATTACACTCCAACATGTCACCATATCCTGTTGTCCCCTTTCACAATAAAGTGTGTCTACCTGTACCTCCCAACAGGGAACATGGAACTTACCATTGTGGGAGAGAGCAGGGCAGCGAGAGAGAGCCAAGGGTGATGCAGGGTTGACTGAAGCCTGTCGGTCAGTCAAAGCTCGGAGGCCCCCCTGAGGCTTGCCTGATTCACTCAGGTAAGTGGTAGCGTCAAAACCTGCTGGACGGCACAGTACAGGAAAAATATAAAGAAATATTAAACCTACAGTACGCCTAATCCTAACCTTAACGCCTGACAATATGTGCCGGGACAGCTGTGAAAGTAGTAACCATGTCATGTGATATGTTACTTCAGCACACCAACAACTAATTCGACTGTCCGCTATACATCACGTTACAGGACACATTTCACATCCAGCACGTCTGCAGTATGAGTGATCTGTCAATCTATCCACCGTGTGCATGCAAATACAGTGCATAGTCTGCGCTGTGCACAGCACACTGCCACGTGCGTGCACACACAGACAGCGTTCGCCCTCCAGACACCCTTGATGATATAATAATGTGTGTTTGTGTACGACTGCACACAGTTGGTCCCCATAGGTCCACCAGAAGTAATCAAGCGGTTTAAAGGCCAACACTAAACCACGCCTCTTTATGACCACAACAAAATAACATGTCACTGTGCGGTTTGCCCCCACAGGCACCCGGAATTGTAAAACGCCATATACAAGGTTACGACCGTATAGGGGTGTGTGTATACGTGCCACTGAGTCACAAACCGCAGTGAACACTGGATGGGCGGGTACCTATTATTTATTTATTTATTTATTTATCTGTCAGTCTGTAATACCGCTCTGTCTGTCTGGCTATATCACTCTGTCGCAGGGGCGGATCTAACATTTCCCAATTGGGGGGGCAGCAGAAAATGGTTTCAGTTACAGGATTTTTATTAGGCAAGTAAGCATGCATAGAGCTAAAGGTCTGACTGTTGGTTTAGTGGTGACACAGCTGTAGTTATAGTTAGTAGCAGTGTAGTAGCGTTTCAAATACTTTTAAATATTATCCCTGAAATATCTTTGGTTGTTTTGCATGCCATCATGTTTGGTGGGGCAGTCTGGGCATTTAGGGGGGCATTGCCCCCCATGCCTAGATCCGCCCCTGCTCTGTCGTTGAATCATTCACATTGAAAACCTCCTGTCCTCTGGCACCGTATTGTCCAACCTCTGTCCATCCGTCCGTCCCACTCTGCCACTTTGGATAACTGCTCTTTCTCTCCTGCTATTTTGCCCTTATCCTGAGAGACAGTGAGATCATTCTACGACTCCGACCATTTTAGAGATCGGAAACCCCAACTTTTTTCCCCAAACCCTTACAGGGGCGGATCTAGGCATGGGCATGGGGGGGGCAATGCCCCCCTAAATGCCCTGACTGCCCCATGCACTATATTAAGCTATAGCTAAAGTATAATCTCACACTGCTACCTACAGACACATTCATAGACATATTCACATTCATATATATCATATTGATGATCCCTGCCTTCAATCCCCACTCCACATGTAAGGTGTGGGTGGGTGGCTGGGGGAGGTCATGCCATGTTCTCTGGCCATGACTAGCGCACATCCATGCTGCTGCCATAGAAAATTCCGATTTAATTTGGACATGGCCAGGGTCTGGAGGGCCTGAAATGGATTATAGGGAGGCTAATAATGTGATTGCCCCGTCGTTCCGGCTGAAATTAAAAGGTGCCTTGGCTATTATTAAAACGCAGGAGGTGGAATCAATATGCTCACCCCATATCGCTCAATGTTCACATTCTGCTCATCTCTCCCAGTTCTTTCATTTCATCTTCTGTCTGTCTGTCTGTCTGTCTGTCTCTTTGACATTGCAAGCATAGGCGATTTTAGGCTCTCAGCGGGGGGGGGGGGGGGGGGGGGCTTACTCATAGACCTGTAACTCTTGAGAGCATTAAAATGAAACCAAATGGACCCTTCCGGGTCTCAAGAGTTATATTTAAACGTCAGAATTATGTAATTTTCTAAAATCTACACACACAGAAACATAGAATGTAGAAGAATTGATATTTTGACCAACATTTTGACAGTTTGTCTGACCTAAAAACTTAGAGAGAGACTACATCATCAAGCGGTGGTCTGTGGCTAAAATGCAGACTAGATATTGAGCCCTGATATGAAAATGGTTAAAAACCATGCTATAGAATATATGCAACTAAATATGCTTTTTTGTAGACACTATGTGATTTATTTACACTGACACAACATGTCGATGAAGTTACAACTGACTAACAAAACACATTTTTTCTATATATAACTTTTTTTGCCATCAGGGGGGTAAGTGCCGCCCTGGCACCCCCCTAAAATCACCAATGATTGTAAGAATTGCCTGTCTCTCTCTTGAGTGTTGTCGTCTTCTCTCATGTTTATCCAGTATTGTCTCTCTCTCTCTCTCTCTCTCTCTCTCTCTCTCTCTCTCTCTCTCTCTCTCTCTCTCTCTCTCTCTCTCTCTCTCTCTCTCTGTCTGTCTGTCTGTCTGTCTGTCTGTCTGTCTGTCTGTCTGTCTGTCTGTCTGTCTGTCTGTCTGTCTGTCTGTCTGTCTGTCTGTCTGTCTGTCTGTCTGACACACACTCGCTTTTGACATTCATTTTAAATACAAAGTAATTCAATTTGTACCCGTCAGCCTCTTTGTCTCCCATCTTTACAGTCATTGTGATTGTAGGAAACGCGCCACTTCAACAAATTGCTCTCTTTTGTATTTGTTCCCCCAACGACTTCAACTGTTTATCTTTTCTCTCTATCGCTTTGTTCCTTGCCTTCCTTCTCCCTCAATGGTGAACAGATGAACTCCTAGAACTGCGACGTCTTTCTCTAATTATGTCGTGGCCTTGATATCAAGAGCACCCTGTCTACTGTGTGTGCGTGTGCATGTGCGTGTGTGCTTTTCACCTGTCAGTTTGTTGTCAAAGCAGCCAAGATAAAGTAATATCTTTTTTTCTTTTGCTGGAGATTACCTTGTCGCAAACTCTTGGAGTGACCTTGAACTCATATGCTGAAATAAACAGATAGAGATTCAAAGAGACAAAAATCAGGGGGGAATAGATCTGCTACTTGCAAATTATTTCTATACATTAGTGAGAGAAATTAGATACTGCACAATGATTAAATATATTTACCTGTTGGTGCTTTCAGTATGTCAATAGCTTTGTAGCAGTACATTTTTAAAACCAGATTTTTTACTTATTGCTGGAGAGAAAAATAAGAGTATTCTACATAGGTGGTATTTTTTAAGTAAAATAATTCTGCAAGAGCACATAGCTCCAGGCTATAGTGGTGATTATACATGCATGGCCCTGAGTTGGACCAGGTTAGCAATTAATGTGAAATTCAGACTTCCGAGTGGGTTCTCTTACACTTGAAGAAAACAATAGCTGAAATAATGACTTCTCTCGTGCCTTAACCTGTGTGTGTGTGTGTGTGTGTGTGTGTGTGTGTGTGTGTGTGTGTGTGTGTGTGTGTGTGTGTGTGTGTGTGTGTGTGTGTGTGTGTGTGTGTGTGTGTGTGTGTGTGCGTGTGTGTGTGCGTGCGTGTGTGTGTGCGCGCGTGCGTGTGCGTGCGTGCGTGCGTACACATTGTACACATTTTGTATGTAGAAATAAAATACTCACACATACTGGTAACACATACAGTAGGAGATGCGAGATGTGAGTTTGTGTATGAAAAGCCCAAGTGTCATGCATCGATATCTGGTAGGTTGAGATTTCACTCTGACCGCTCCAGTCATAATAATATTGTGTTCAGAGTTAAAATGAATAGGCTACTTCAGATTTGACCATGTGAAAGGATGTTATCAGACCAAATGGTCTGTAAATCTGGAAAATGATTTTTTATGGACGCATTTTGGCTCACTGGCTCAAAAATCTCTCAATCCTAGACCTTTTTTGTTTGTTTGTTTTTTGATGGATGGAGCGGTTCTTGGGGCAAAAATTATGCTGAATCCTGACCCATTGTGTAAGAGAGAGAGAGAGGGAGAGAGAGAGAAAGAGAGTGTGTCTGTGTCTGTGTGTGTCTGTCTGTGTCTGTGTGTGTCTGTGTGTGTCTGTGTATGTCTGTGATGCGGTGATCAAAGGTAAGCTGGAAATTGCACTGGTCCATTAACTACTAAGCTAGATGGGCCCATTACAATGCCTGGAATAAGCTTAGAAAATGAGCGCTGATTAAAAATAAAACCGTTAATTCCCAGGGTCTTTAATCTTGAGTTCTAGAAACCACACTCGACCACCATGTCATCTGCATCCTTCGTGCAAATCACCTGAAAGTGATAGTTAACATGAGTGCCAGAAATCAAAACCTTGCAATTACTGCAGTGGGTGGGCGGTGTGTTGTCTTCAGTCTTCACAGTCGTATAATTTGTTATGCTCTCAATCAGCCGTGTGTGTGTTGATTTTAGCCGTGCCACCTTTAACTCGATTCGATTGGTCAGGGTGGAAAAGTGACAATGATGAGTAGTACTTCTCTCTATAGTAGCCTAGGGGTTTTCAACCTTTTTCATACCAGGGCAGGGCCCACTATTTTTTTTTTGCATTTCAGCCACGGACCACCATTTGGTGTTATGTTTAATCTCTCGGACGCAAAACTAAGGATTTTAAAGTTTGCAAAACATTGGTAAGAATAACTATTCTTCAACATTTTTAATGGTGTAGGTTCTTTTTTTATCCCACGATTTTGCAACCCATTTTCACCCAGTGCCAATTCCTAATGTGATCCTGGGCTCTACACACCCTCCGCCAACCTGGGGAGGCAGCAGACTTGCCCAATGCATGAGGAGTCCAAGCTGGCTTCTTTTCACCCGACAGGGGGGAGTTTCAGCAGGGGCGAAATCCAAAAGCGACCTCGCCCGCGGGCGCCCGTTTTCAAAAGCGGGCGCCCGCTTTCACAAAAACGGGCGCCCGGTTTCACAAAAACGGGCGCCCGTTTTCAAAAGCGGGCGCCCGTTTTCACAAACGGGCGCCCTTTTCAAAAGGTTATGGTTAGGGTTAGGTTAGGTTTAGGCATAGGTTTACTGAGGTTAAGTTTAGGGTTAGAGTTAGGTTTAGGCATAGCCTAGTTTGTGAAAACGGGCGCCCGCTTTTGAAAACGGGCGCCCGCTTTTGAAAACGGGCGCCCGTTTTTGTGAAACGGGCGCCCGTTTTTGTGAAACCGGGCGCCCGGTTTTGTGAAAACGGGCGCCCGGTTTTGAAACCGGGCGCCCGCGGGCGAGGGCTCAAATGGATTTCGCTGGCTCTCGGGAGTTTCCCTGGTTGGACGTAGCGCGTAGAAGGAAGACGTTATTCCAACCAGTTCCAGTCCCCTCCATCAGGCGCCGCCGGCTGGCCAGGGGGAGGCAGTTTAGGGTCCAGGATTACAGCATGTTTTTGTGAGGGTATCTACCCTAGGGGACACAGGGAGAACATGCAAACTCCACACAGAAATGCCCTTTCACCAACCCAACCTCGGGTATGGGCAATGATGATACGGAGGAGCAGACACGCCGCCAGCACCCACAGCAGCGCCCTTAGCGGGAATCGAACCCAGGACCTTCTAGCTGTGAGGCGACAGTAATTGAGATGTTTAAATATAACTTAATTCTTGTGAACGTAAATGAAATCAAATGGACTCGTAAGGGTCCATTTGGTCCATGCTCAGGCATGGTGTGGAACAGGAGAGCTCCTAGCATGTTCTCAACCTCACAAAAAGAGAACAAAAACATTAGAAAAATACCTTTACTGCATCAAAAGTCATTGACAATCAAATCTATAGGCTGCTATAAGAAATGTTTAAACATTGGAGAGGCCAAGTGTGTGAAAATAACAGATCTAAATGACCATCATGACCAGCATCATGATCTGCTATTTTTTTTATCTGTGGAACCCAACATTAAATGTAATTCCCATAGTGGCGAAGGGGTCCCCCAGTTCTGAAAAGGTTGAGAAGAACCACTGCCATCTTAGACCTTCTTAGTCATTTCTGGACCATTATGTATACTCAGGAGCAGTATTTTGTCCCTGACATTTCGCAGGGCCTCCAGGACATGTGAGTGGAATCAAATAACAAAGAACCGGGCCCTCCTGTGGTGCCGCCACGGCTAGCTATATGAGATATTTGCATAATGATATCCCTCTGTCAGAGTAGTGCACATTTTGTTAAATCGTTTTACATGGAGCTTAGGGGGGTGTTATTGAAAGTAAGAGCAGCATGGAGACATTTTCGGCTCCCCTGAGCATATCCTCCGCATAATATTAGGGATCTCTCAGTGGCGTTAGACTCCAGCCCAGCCCCACGCTTATCAATTAACACAAAGTATTCAATTAGTAACCCCCGGAATGTCTTTCAGGTGGCTTTAGTGGAATTCCAGTTCACATTTTTTTTATCTTGTCTTTTTTGGATACGTTCCCTGGCTGGTTTTGCGGAACTCCATTAATACAGAGTCTCATCTCTCCATCTACTCTAAAGCTTCCCTCACTTTTGAGCCCATGCCTTTAAGGCTTATGGGACTTTTTTTTCTCCTCTCCTCTCTCTCTCCCTGTGGGCTGAAAATGTCTCATCTCTCCTTCTCTCTCTCTCTCTCTCTATACCTCCCCTCTCTCTCTCTCTCTCTCTCTCTCTCTCTCTCTCTCTCTCTCTCTCTCTCTCTCTCTCTCTCTCTCTCTCTCTCTCTCTCTCTCTCTCTCTCTCTCTATCTCTCTCTCTCTCTCTCTCTCTCTCTCTCTCTCTCTCTCTCTCTCTCTCTCTCTCTCTCTCTCTCTCTCTCTCTCTCTATACCTCTCTCTCTCTCCCTCTCTCTCTCTCTCTCTCTCTCCAGCACCATTAGCAGTGCTCTGGGTGGTTCAACACTGCAGACAAACACATCCGTGCCTTTGGGACAAGCGACAGTCACATCATTTCCTGCGCAATAATTGTGGCAGTGCAAGCACTTTTGTCTCTCCCAAACAGAGTACTTGGCCTTGGACGTATATGCACAGAATAGGGGTGTGTGTGTGTGTGTGTGTGTGTGTGTGTGTGTGTGTGTGTGTGTGTGTGTGTGTGTGTGTGTGTGTGTGTGTGTGTGTGTGTGTGTGTGTGTGTGTGTGACACTGAGTTTGTTCTAGATATACAGTATATAGTCCACTAGAAACTGAATGCTATGTTTGTTTACTTTCGGTCTCTGGGGATAAAAGGCAGATGTGTCCCAGATGACATGGGGAATCTGTATGGTTCATGATGTGGCACAAGATCAGAAGTGTTATACATGGTACTGGAATTGAATGTTTTCACTTTCAATCCGCAAACCCCATGTGTAACATCAGCTGTTCCTATATAGCAACATATATGTTGTTTAGATTTTTTTTCTTCTTTTCAGAAAACGTAGGTCAGAAAGCTAAATGCAGCTGCAGTAGCATTTTCTCTGGCTGGAAGACATGGATCACGTGTGTAACAGCTGAGAGTTGGGTGATATACGATTCACTTTCATATTATTGGAAAGGAGGCGTTTTACAGTAAAGCCGTGTAGATGGATGGTCCTCACTACTAGCCCTGATCCAGTGCTTACAGCGGGTCTCTCACTGACACCCTGTTGTCATCCGCAGCTCTGTAGTGACTTTCCTATTTCCGTGGCACTGTTTTTTTTTAGACAGTGGAAAATAAACAAGATGGCGTAACTACTCTCCCCGAAACAAAGCCTTCTAGACCTTGGCAAAGGTCTATTCCTGAAGCCGGAAAAGGGTCTCGGCTATCCAGCTTCTCCTAAAATGCACTATTTTTGTCTTCCAATAAAATGCATCCAAGTGGATCGGCGCAGGCACTTCCCGAAAATGCCATAGCAGAAGAAGTGAATCTGTCGGCTACATCACTTTACTAAAATGCCACAGAGTGCATTTTAGAGAGACGCTGGGGACCTGAGACCCTTCCTAGCTTCGAGAATAGGCCTTTGCCACGAGGGTTACGTCGTTTTGCTTATTTTAACCGTCCAAAACAACAATGCACCACATAGGAAAGTCACTACAGACTGCGAAATGGGCTAACAACTCACTGTAAGGACTGGACCAGGACTATTGGTCCTCACAAGAGTAGCATTACGTCCGTGCACGTGTGCCTCAGGGGCGGATGTAACATTTCCCAATTGGGGGGGGAGGTGTTATGGGGGCGGCTTCATTGCCCGTGTCGCTTCGCGCCATGGGCAATGAAGCCGCACCCATACCATTTTCAGTTACAGGACTTAGATTAGGCAAGTAAAGCATCAATAATATTCAGCTTTATGCAGCTTGCATAAAGCTAAAGGTCTGACTCCGAGAGTTTTCTGTTTTCAATGATGAAATGTTGGTTTAGTGGTGCCACCACTGATGTAGTTAGTTACAGTAGTAGCAGTAGTGGTGTTTGAAATCATTTTAAATAGGGCACTTTAATTTGAAATATCTTGGGTTGTTTTGCGTTCCATCATGTTTGGTGATGCAGATGCAGTGTGGGCATTTCGTGGGGACATTGCCCCCCCCCCCCCCCCCCCCCCCTCCCCATGCCCATGCCTAGATCCGTCTGTGCGTGTGTGCCTGTGTGTGCGGTGTCCTCACCGTTAACACGCCAGCCACTGAGGCACTTTTCAATCTCTCCCATTCATTTGTCCTTGTCCGCGTGTCTCTCCGCTTTGTGACTCTCAGATGGGATTTTGATGTTTTCATGACTGAACTCTCTCTGGACCCTCCACTTAGCAAAACACTAACACCACACACTGGCACATCGTGCTCCACCACCGCTCCACCCACCCCAATACAGCAATAAAGTGTTGGAGGATGGGTACGTGTCGTGAAATCTCAAGATGGTGTTCGTGCCTGAGAGCACGTCTGTGGTTGGTTCTGTTTAGATGCAAGCTGTCCGGGAGTGGGCGTGCGTTGGAGGTGGTGGAGGGATTGTGGGTGATCCGGTATAATAAAGTGATAATTCGCCTTTAAATAAAAATGTTTCCTCGACTGTGATAGTTGCGTCTGGCTGAATATTGTGACATTTCTGCGTGTCGCTGGAACTGTAGCCTCACTGGAAATGTCAAGTGGTCCGCCCCCGCATCACCTCTGTACCATCTCTCAACTCCCGCTGAACTTCTTTCTTGTCCTTGTCCTGTGTGTGTGTGTGTGTGTGTGCGTGTGTGTGTGTGTGTGTGTGTGTGTGGTCTCCATGGGAACAACAAGAGAAGAAAAGGTTAGCCACCAAACTCCTTTACTCAAACCTCGTGTATTACTCGGTCTTTTCGTCTGGTCTGCTTTTTGAAATCCATGTGACAGCCTGCTGTCACACCAGGTTTGTGAGTGCATGGTCTCAGGATTACATTATAGGTCACCGGAGTCACTGCGTGTTGTTGACCAGGGAAAACCTTTTTTATGCTGTTGTTTAGAGTATCTGTCTGGCTGTCTAACTGTCTGTCTGTCCGTCTGTCTGCCTGCCTGTCTGTCTGTCTGTCTGTCTGTCTGTCCGTCTGTCTGTCCGTCCCCCCTGATTTCAGGAGTTTGGGTCTTCAATCCCCTGCTGTTCATGTCACGCCAAAGACAATGGAAAAAGATGCCAGCGCTCTGGAGTTCAGTTCATGGTTTTATTTACCTCAGAAGGCAGGACTAGGGCATGTCCATGGCCAAAGACAATGCCTCCCTGCTTGGCACTCTGCATCAAGGGTTGGATTGTTTCTACATACTTGTACATCAAGCTGCTTTGCTATACAGAAACCCTATCAAGGTGTTACTCTTCTAAAAATGGCACATACTTTATTACAGTAGGTGTTGACTACCATTTGAAAACATTTCGGTTAGAAGGTCAAGAGATAATTGCTGCTATCGGCACGGTTTCTGTGACTAACATTTAATGATATAAATATTTTAATTGCTTGCAAAAAAGTGTGTGGGTGCGCTATACCCATACATGTTTATATTTCAGTTACCGCTTGCTCAAAAAGAATATAATCTGTAATAATAATCTGTAAACGGCGTTGAAATTGGAAAATGTTGTGTGTAACCATACTGGTCGCACTCTGTTCTGTGCATTATTTTTCCCCAGATACAGGAATCTCTAATTTCTTCCCCCTAAATATTGTTGTTTTGCAGTCTATTGTTTCCCTTTTTTCCCCGCTCTTTCTCTCATGAGTCATGACAGACAGGTTAAATGAGGCGTGCACATTAACTCTAATGAAAAACCAAACGTATCTAAGTCCTCCCGACCTCATGTCCATTTTTTCCCTTCCTTCTTTTTAATCTGCAGAGTCATAAACAAGGGGATAGGCCTGCGAGGCGCGGCGTGACGAGGATCCAAGCTGACAGCTTGGAATAACAGTTAACAGTACCTCTGCCTGGTGGCTCCCCCAGGCAAATCCACAGCACCATTATGTTTAATGGAGTGTGCTGTGGTCCACAGAGAGGCGCAGGTTCTCCCCGACGCAACCACAACTTAACCTTCCCTTCCGTCCTCCCTCCATACCCTCGCACTTCACTCCTCCATGTACTGTAGTTTGCCTTCCACCTGAAGACGCCCGTCACCTTTTTCACAAGCCTTTTCTCTCTGACAACGATGACACAGATTGTCATGTCTATCCTCCTGTTGATCCCAGGTGACATATTGATTGCACCGGCTCAGAGTTACAGTCTTGAAATCCAAGGGTTTTCTCCCTGGTTGTTCGATCCTGCCGACTCCTCTTGACTTTGTGTCTAAAGTGTCCTTGGGCAAGACGCGACTGTGAATGTGTGAATTTGATCATGCTCGCTATAAAACCGCTGTAAAACAGTGGATTCCCTCCTGACACGGTTGAGGCAGATGGCTGCCCACCCTAAAGCGCAGGGTGGGACATTGTCAAGTCTCTGCTCTGTCAAGTATCTTTAGATTACTTGTTGTGATTTAGTTGAAATAAAGGTGCATCCAGTGATTTGAAAAACCCTCCGGTACCCCCGGTAACAAGATGTGCACAGGCACACACTCTACAGTGAGGAGATTGCAGCAGGCCACCCCCCCCAATCAAGCCTGATTGGACAAAATACTTTTCTCCCAAAGCCCAAACTGAAACTAAAGTTGTTGTTTTTTTTGTTTGTTTGTTTGTTTGTTTGTTTGTTTGTCTTTTAAACCCAGGGGCTCACTGGGGACAGTAGGAAGGAAGTACACTTTATAGTAGGGGATTAGCCAAACCAAAGTTAAAATCACTTATACCTTTAATGCATTACTCAATGTGAATGAATGAATGAATTGTTTATTTTTGTGTCATGCACCAGAGGCGCTCATCCCACACATAGGCTTATAGGACACACCATACAAGTTACATATAAATACAGAATACAAACAATTTACAACTGGGACAGCTGAAAACAATCAAAATTACCTAAACAAACTCTTCTGTCTTTTTTCCCAAGCTCCCACTACAAAATTTGCTAAGGCGAAAATACCTTTCTGAAAACAAAGTTCCAGTTTTTCATAGTCATCCAACCAGAAAAAGCTACCACAGATTTCCGTCATTCTATCGAAGAAAATATGTCTTAATTCATCGTATATAGGGCAATAAAAAAGTAAATGAATTTCATTTTCAATATCTCCCAAATCACATACTAAACTTTTTTCTAATACTAATACATACTAAACATGTTTTTTCCTCCTCAGGGGTACCAATGAATCTACCTGTTTCTAAGGCTAATGGTAATGTCCCAGAGTGCAACTGTGCACAAAATGATCTTTGACTTTTAGACAGGTTTTGTGTGGCAATAAATTATGCATTACTGCAATATGTATGTTGTTGATTGAGGAGACATTTTACCATATGCCCCAAATCATTTTCACATTTTTTCCTTTAGAAATCTGTGTGAGCAACCAAATCCAAGGTTTCAAACCTTTACTCCAAGGGCACATTTCTCAACATACAAGTAAGTAGTAAAAGTCATTGTTGTACCCTATCCACCTCGATAATTGCTTCCTCTTTTCTTCCTCATCATGTGCACACATTTATTTTAAGTACCCATCTGTGCTGTGACTTTAACCATGCTAGCTCCGCATGACAGGTTTCGTTTATGGAGATAGATGATTCATATTAATTGCGGGTGGCTGCGACGCAGGCGGGTGGTGATGAAGGGGAGGCAAATGATATGAGGCAGTATCTGAGTATCTGTCAGAAGAAATCTGCCTGATGAGCCCCTGATCATGTCTCCAATGAAGCCTGTCAAACCCTTTACCATCTCTGTCCCGATCAGTGTGCCTAGGTCTGTCAATATAGACCTGCGCAGTGACGTCACTGCCCCGCTTCCAGAAGTGGATTCCCGATTCATAGTTCTCATAGACTTTTCGAAAATGATTCATACAAAGACGATTACGACGTGACAAATCATGATGACACACACAATCTTTTGGGACAATCAAATAATTTCTAAGATGAAAACGAAACAAACAACATGTGACGCCAAGGAACTTTGAGTCAAGCAGCCACTCGCAAGACTCAGGTAACATGTGGAAGTTGCAGGCGCGTATTTTACGCCGGTGCCGCCGGTGCGGTGCACCGGGGCCCAGCCCCCTTGGGGGCCCACTGAGAGGGAAGGGGGAAAAAGAAAAGAAAGGCTGCTGACAGCGGGCCCCTGCGACTACATATGGACCTGTGGCCGGTCGTTAGGGGGTTAAACGCTGAGAGTGGCTGGGCCTACCAACCGTCGGCTGGTTTAATTATTTGTTTGCTGAGATTGGTTTACGTTTCTATTGTATATATAGGCTTAAGCCTGCTGCCCACCAGCCTGCTCTGGTGGTCAGTGAACCATAAGACCAACCACCAAAGGCTGGTTTAATTATTTGTTTGCCAAGATTAGACTACGTGTATATTGTATAGTATATAGTCATGCCTGCTGCTGCTGGCTAGCCTGCTGCTAGCTAGGTAAATACCATACCATAAACGTAAAACCAACCGAAGTCAGCGTGCAGCTCTATAGAGTAGGCTACAGACGGAGCTGTGTTCTTGATGCTTGTTGCTTATGCTGTGGAAGTAAGTGCATACCAGCTTTGTTGGTGTTGGACATAAAGTGAATGTGTGAATGTAATAGTTTGGGGACATCATGTTTGAGCCCAGGTCAGGGCAGGCTGTTAGATATTAGTAATGATGGAGGATAGAGATTAAGCTTGGCATCTGTCCATGTTGTTATGGTTCTGAAAATGCTGTGTGTGTGTGTGTGTGTGTGTGTGTGTGTGTGTGTGTGTGTGTGTGTGTGTGTGTGTGTGTGTGTGTGTGTGTGTGTGTGTGTGTGTGTGTGTGTGTGTGTGTGTGTGTGTGTGTGTGTGTGTGTGTGTGTGTGTGTGTGTTTCATGGCCAAGATCATTGAAAATCAGGCACCTTTGTTAGTCTATACAGTATAGCTGTAGTGGGTGTTTGTGCGCACACATGCGTACAAGTTGCTCGTTTATGGCAATGGTAGCTAGGGGCCCACAAAATATTCTTGCACCAGGGCCCATCCTCTGCTCCCTACGCCAGTGGGAAGTTGAATGTTGTCAAGGGAGGCTGGATTCCAGGTTACCAGGTATGTCTGTCAGGGAAAGAAATTCAATTCAATTTTGGGCTCCTGGCTAGGATGTCTCTCATGACGCCTCTCGGGAACACCAAGGAGGAAGTCACTAATGTTGCTGTTGCCCCCGCGACCCGACTAACGATAAGCTTTTGAAGAGGGATGGATGGGTTTGCAACTTTCGCGTTCATGTATTTCTCACTCTCTGCAGCAGACACAAAGACATACACACATGTTCAAGTCTACACAGCCAAACAGAAAGTGGGTGCATATATTTGGAAAATTTGGCGGATATTGTGTTTCGCTAATAAACAGCCACATATGTGGTGATTTTTTTCTTTTGACTCGTGTTCACCATATAGACACTATACAACCCGTTTCCGGCCACAGCTGCATATCGATATCACAGCCTGCTTTCTAGAGGCCTTCAGGGCCGAGGGAACACAGACCAGGCTGAGCTCCCACATGTGCCACAGCTTCAGCCCCAGTCTAGTTAGCACAGACATGGCCCAGCGAGCAGTGCACATCCTCCCAGCCTCCGTCACCTGCTAAGCTCTGCAGCAGACCATCCATCTGTTCGCCTTTTTCCAGGGACTATTAGCTTTCCATGTGTGCATGACGAAAGTGGCTACATTTAGCATAGCAGCGCAGATGCGGCCAACAGCATGTAAAACATGTTGAGTGGTCATTACGGGTTGGAGGCAACACACACAGCCCCGGGAATCCAGCTTTACGAGGCGAGCCGCAGGCCCTCACTGATTCTAATCCAGACCATGTTAACACAGTGCTTTCAACCTTTTTAATACCAGGGACCACTATTTATTCAGAATTTGAGCCACAGACCACTATTTGAGGACATTTCAGCTCCACAGACCCCAAAGCTAAAGATTTATTCTGCTTTTGTCCAAAATACCAGGCTGGATTTTGGAGAAAACAAAACAGTCCAATATACAGATCAAAACGACCATTAATCTTCTACCTTCTCTAGTTGTGTAGACTTGGGCTAATTCACATGATGGATATTTTAACTCTTGAAAGCGTTCATGTTTACTCTCTCAAAGAGTTACATCTGGTTAAACCAACTTTCCATCATTTAGCCTGGGGACCACCTGGAATCCTTTCAGGGACCACTGGTGTTCCCTGGACCACCTGTTGAAACCCCCTGCGTTAACAGACAAGAGACTATATAGGCCCCGCACTGTTCACCTAAGCTTTTGGGGGGGGTGGTCCTCCGCGGGGCCCAGCCAGCGGGTGCTAAGTGTTGATCAATGCAGGGAACGAGATGGGGGACAGGGTGGGGCGACTAAAAACAGTGGAGGGAAAGGCCAGCGCCATCGCTCTTCCATGACGCTGAGGATCTGGATCCGCTGGGCTCCCAGGCTAAATTAAAACAACCGGCATCCCATTGATTCCAGCACTGACAGGGACCATACATCACCCCACAGCCAGGGAGATGGGAGTGTGTGTGTGTGTGTGTGTGTGTGTGTGTGTGTGTGTGTGTGTGTGTGTGTGTGTGTGTGTGTGTGTGTGTGTGTGTGCGTGTGCGTGTGTGTGTGTGAGAGAGAGAGAGATACTAGATAGGAAAGAAGGTAATAGAGAAGCAAATCGTACTTGAAATAGAGGGAGAAAGGTAACAATGTGAAAGGGAAAGAAAATCCGCAGAAAAGATAGAAGGGATGAGAGGGTCCATTGAGTGAGAGGAGCGAAGGCTGAGGCATTTGAAGTGCTGCAGCAATGAACATTTCTACCACAAGAAAGGATGAAGAAAACAATATACTGGTGATCTGAGAACTCATTGATGAGGCAATTTGTGCTGCAGCTCTTACAAACATTTGTTGTAATGGACAATCAGGTGAGCGTGAATGGAGGGCAGGAACGGAGAGAGAAATAATTCATGAAGAAAGGAACGTATTATTGTCTTTGTTCGAACTGCACTCTACTTCAGTACTGAAAATATATTATAGCGTGACTGCTTTTAATCTGTTTCACTTTACTTCCTACACTGTTGCTAGTGGCCGGCCTTCAACACCCACAATGGTAGGCCACTCAAAGCACATCTCAGACCTGTATGCAGCACACACAGCTCCTTGTCACTACTCTGTCACATACGCTCACAAAGCTACAACAGTTACTCTGCCAGTATTTTTTTTAAATAATGCCAGTTAGCTGTCACCTGTTAATCATTGTGGAACTCGTATTTTAAAGAGCCAATTAAGTTTCCGACTGGAAGGGGACATATATCAGCACACAGTCACTTGTGACTGCTCTAGGACGTGGAATATACAGAGTAGCATGCAGAGTTGCACATATATGCGTACTGGTATATCATTGGTGATGTGTAGTTTTTTTCTAGATATTATGGATATCACACATACCCCAATGTAAAAGGAATGATACATTTGCTGACTGCAGTAAGACAGTGACTACATTAAGAAGTTTTTTTCAATTTACATTCTAAGATGTAGGCTAAACGTAGAGGGATTCAAGCCAGTTAGCCAGATAACAGATAATTAATGTAGCTAACTGTCTGGAAGCCTTTTCAATTACACAGCCTGGGAAGCCATGCTCATTATTTGACTGACTCTCTTTCTCTTGTTCCCCATGCAGGTCCCCTTTCTGCTCTGGACTCTTTGAAGAAACGTGGAAGTCTATTTTGAATTGATTGGCTGGCAGCTGTTGGCAGTGTGGTCAGCCAGACCTCTGTGCTCCTGGATTGGATGCAGTCAGCACCATCCAGCTGAGGCTGGGCAGCGTGTGCGGAATGGACCTTATTCACACAGAGGACATCTTACCATGTAAGTTAATGACAAGGTGCAACTTCCCATTACTGCGCCTTCATCCAAACACAAACGTCCTTTTTGATTACATTACACCCTGGGTTTTCAATCTTGTTCATGGAACTGTGGGTGGATCAGAATTCTGAAGACTTGTACAGCAAAATGCCAAGTAACGTTAATTGACTATAGAGTGGCTCATAAAAAGGCATATTTACCATTAAATGGCTTGGTTGGATACCACTGATTGGATCATTGGATGGTCAGATATTTCAGTATATTGAGCTGTATCACCGCTGTGCTAATGACGTGAAATTCAAAGGCACAAACACTTTCTGATTTCTTTTGTGCCGTTTCCAGCTTTTCAGCCCTATTAAGATTCATTTCCCAACAATCCCCTCTAATTTGTCTAACTGATTGCGGTTGGACTTGAGGTGGAGGTAGAGAGATCAGAATAATCATTGTAAAGAAACGGTAATACTCAATGACCCCTGGAGGCTTCATTCGTCATGCACAAAAAGACCAGTTCATAAGAGTAAGTTATAGGCTACCTGTTTAGAGTATGTTGCATGAAATGCCATGAATCTCTATTTAGGTAGGATTATTTATGAATCGGGCATTAATGGGTCAATAACAAAAATCCTCAAGGCATATGTCACTGGGCACCCTCAGATGAAACCACCTTCAGCCAAAAATCAGACTCCTGCTCCAGGACTACAGTAGTAGATCTTGCTGAGCTGATCATTTTGAAAGATGCTCACAAGTCAAGAAAAGTCTGGGCACCCTGACGTAAATCTGGACACATTTTGCCCCGACTTTCAACTGGCCAGTCGTCCTTTCAAAAGTGCACTGGCCAATCATAGCACGTCGCTCCTTACTCGAAGGTGATTAGGCACTGACAGCAGCAGGGCAGGATGCATGTGGGGTGTTATGACTAGAGTACTATAAGGGAGAGTACTGACACTCCTGTTGACTCCCAATGCTACGGCTGAACAGAGACACCTATTGGCTGAAAAGCACACGTGCTGACAAGCTCATGTTTGGAACTAACATTAACTAATACAGTTCTAAACAAACCACTCTCGCCCATCCACTTGCATTGACAGCAGAGCTCCAGTGCAGACGCGTAGCGCAAGACGCAAGATCAAAGCGTGTCAGTACTCTCCCTTATAGTACTCTAGTTATGACCATCTTTTTCACAGTGAACACTTCACTTCACATCATCGCATTCCTGCCTATCAGTTTTAACATCCTCACTTTTCTGTCTTCAATTTTATTCTAACTATTCCATGCTCAGACAATCAAAATATTTTTGATTTATTGTGTCTGAAGCTCAGAATGGTTTGTACCACAAGCTCTTACCTATTGACTTTTGCAGATCATATTCATCATTTTCAAATATAAAAGTATAAAATATGACTCATGGGTTAATGTCATCATTGTGAATGGATCATATGATGATAACATTTTCTTCTGCGCATCTAATCCTGGCCTTAAAATAGCCATGGCATGCCTAATTAAAAAATCTGCACGGATCTTCGTTATCTCTTTCCGGTTTATTCAGCTGTGTCTGCATGCATTAGAGCCATTCCCCTGCCCCCCAAAAAACGTACACCCAATTATGATAGGCTACATAATTTTCTGAGAATAAATACTGTCATTGATATCTTTCTAAAAAGTGTCTCTCCAGCGAATTCTTATCTGCGAACCTGTAGTCAGCATTCACCTTAATGCACTTCTGCTTCTCTTCGCATTCCTCATACTTTATGCAACACGTTTTTATCGTGCCATGTATTTTTTTGTGCCAGTAAGCAAGTACTGACAATTTCCAGCATGCACTCCAAATACCCATTTGTTATGGGATGTTTTCACTTTACGGAGGGTGACAGTGTTTCTGGCTCAGGTGCCTGCCTGCTGCTGCGTGCCCGGGCACACGCCTTTCCAATCTGCTTTCGTTTTGTGTTAAGTCGCTGTGCACTGCATGAGAGTTGAACATGTATTATACTTCGTAGTCATCGCACGATTGTGTCGGACGTGGACAAAAGTAGTTCCAGTGCACAATGTGGACTTGTGTTGTGAAGTTGTACCACATAGATCTGCTATATCTTGCACAATAGCATGGCCAACTTTAAGGGCACAGCCACAAAAGCATCAGCATCCCTTCTCACTTGCATTGTATGAGATAAAAAAGGCTGGAGCCTTTTGCCAGCCTTTAACATTGTTGCCATACCCACTTATTTACCCTTTTGGATCTGAAAGCAGATTCTTACCAATGTCTTCTAAATCATGACAGTCTTCAGAAAAAAAAATATGTATGTCAGTTGTTTGCAAAGTTTTACCACGGTGGTTGTCATGTCCACTAGTAAGAGATGTGGGGCTGGCTTACCGGTAGTTAATATTGGTATAGTTATGAGTTGCGTATTTGCTTGGCTTGTTTTTTGGGCCGTAGTGTAGATGCTTAAACTGGCTGTTGATTTCTTACCAACTCTGGCAACACTTTCTGTGAAGGTCGTGAAGTTCAATGAGCATCAACCAATAGGAAAGAAGTACCTATGTTTACACCATTTTAAGTGTCATAACCAAGGGCAATTCCTTCCTATTGGTCAATTAACCAAGATTACACAAGAGGGTGCAATTTAGCATGAATTGATGCGTGCCTGCCCATAAGACCGCAGTTAATGTTGCAATTATACCACAGTTACCCTTAAAACTAAGAGAATCGCTGAAAAAAATGTTTTTTTCAATGACAGATTTAGTCACTACAACCACAAATGTCAAAGAAACTAGCTAGATTTGCAGCCGAGTCCACTGCACCCTGAGAGAAAAAGCACAGCTAAAAACTTTGTTTTGATTTGCCGGTGAACAGAGCTGGTTTGAGCAACTGCATGATTTGATTTTAAAAGCCCTTTATTAAAACTACTGCTTAAACCATTCCACAGTCAAATTAACTTACACAAGAGCAAAAGAGTGCAGACATGTTTTAAAAACAAAGAGACAGCTCTCCCTCCTGGGGTAGGCACAACACCCCACCAACAGACCAAAAGGAATCAAACCCTTCCAAATTATTTGTTAGCTTATAGTAAGCATGTTCAACTTTTAGTCTAGCAGCTACCATCCCCGTAAAAACCTGTACTGGATCTGTAGACCCTGCACCTTTTATTTTATTCCTCCTGGTGATCCAAATAGCGAGTTTTGCCATACCAGACATAAAATTGAGCATTGTATGCACTGTCTTTTTTGCTGCAGAATACCTGGGCCCATATATGAAAATTCCAAAAGAGAAAACCTCCCCTAAGCCAAAAAACCATAGGTTTAGCAAGTCAAAAATTGCTGCCAGCCTCGAACATTTTGTGAACAAGTGTTCAAGCGTTTCTGACTGTACACAAAAAGGACAACCCTCCCCTATAGTTGGATCGATGTGTGTCAGGTGTCTATTGGTGGAGATGGCCCCATGCACAACCCTCCACTGGAGGTCGGCCGCTCGCTTATCGATTGGCCTCTTGTACAATGACCTCCAGCAGCCCTTCGGGGAATAGGCCGGGCCGAAAACCCTAGTCCACCCTGATGCTCTGTACCCCATCAGAGCACGTGCATGAGAGACCTTAACACAAACGTGATAGGCCACTTTTTTTCCATCTCATTGAACTGCCCCAATTTGGGGTTTTTGAAAGAGAGTAGCTGGTCATCTTCCTCTTGCCACTCCCCAACAGCAGGGGTGACAATTAGAGATGGAAAACTGTACACACACTCATCATCCCATTGGTCAGAATTGGCACGGTTTTCAGCAAACGCTCTCAGGGGCTCCGATAAGGAACCACAGACCTCTCGAACCACCCTTGCCAAGAGCCTTGAGGATCTGATGTTGGCCATCTGGCCCAGTTCTTCCACCGATGTCCTTGTTGTCTTCAGCAGGTGACCCAGCTTGACACAGCCTGCCTCACGTAGAGCAGCTCTCAGACTGGGTGATGACAGCGTTTCAGTCTTTAGAAACTCGTTGAAGAACAACGGCTCCTCGAAAATCCACATCCCAGGTATGTCACCAGGGTCCCTGGAGGCCTGAAGAACCTGCCACGCCTGAAGGACTGAGGCATAAAACGGTGAGAGTCCTGTAATGTCCGCCTCACTCAGGTTCAAAAGAAACAGATGTTTGTCATATCCCAGGCGCCCAGCCTTCCGTAGTATTAGGCTGGCTGTGCCGAGCCACCTCGCCCCACAGTCATACAAGAGTCTCTGGCCTGCTTCCAGACGAAAAGCCGCCACTCGTGAAGCAATGTCTATTAAGCCCTGTCCTCCCTCCTCGACTGGAAGGTACAGAGCAGCAGCCCTTATCCAATGCTGCCCAGCCCAGAAGAAGTCAACCATCAGTCTCTGCACCTCCTCTAGTAAGCCCCTGGGTGGAGGTAGAACAATCAATCTGTGCCAGAGCATTGAGGCAACCAGGTTGTTCACGACCAGAACCCTCCCCCTAAAAGACAACTGGGGTAGGAGCCACCTCCACTTCGACAGCCTGACACGCACATTCTGCAGAACTCCCTCCCAATTCTTTTTCTGGTATTCGTCTGTGCCCAAGTGTACTCCCAAAACTTTCATTCCATGCCTTCCCCACTGTAAACCTCCAGGCAGGCTTGGGACCACCTCCCCCCTCCAGTGCCCCACTAGTAGGGCTTCGCACTTCCCCCAGTTCACCCTGGCTGTTGAAGCTCTTTCATACATGGCAAGAGAGTTTTTAATACCTTCTACATCACCCTGGCTTGTAATAAAAATGTTTACGTCATCAGCATAAGCCGAGACAACATAAGGAGGACTTTGGGTCATTCCAGGTAAGGATAGACCGCTGAGTGTGCTCCTGAGCTTACATAATAGCGGTTCGATTACAATGCTATAAAGTTGGCCAGATATTGGGCACCCCTGTCTGATCCCCCTGCTAACTGGTATAGGTCTGCTCAACCCTCCTCCCACCTTAACCATGCAGCTAGCACCCTTGTACAACAAGCCGATCCATTTTATGAACTTTTCCCCAAAACCAAAGCTACTCAACGTAGAGAAAAGATACCCATGGTGCACTTTATCAAAAGCCTTCTCCTGATCGATTGATAAGATCCCAACATTTATATCATGTAATTTGCACACATCTAGCACATCCCTAATTAAAAACAAATTGTCCATAATGTTTCTTTCCGGCACACAGTATGTTTGATCTGACTGTATGAAAAGGCTCAAAAAGTCTTTCAGTCTGTTGGAAAGTGCCCTGGAGAGCACTTTGTAGTCCGAGCACAGTAAAGCTACAGGTCTCCAGTTCTTTAGAAGAGCTAAGTCTCCTTTTTTGGGGAGGAGCGAAAGGACTGCCCTCCTGCATGAAGATGGCAGCAGGCCCTGGTGGTAACACTCCATCATCACACTATGAAAGTCATGTCCCATAAACTCCCAGAAAGCCTTGTAGAATTCAACGGGCAGTCCATCTAACCCTGGTGCACGGCCCACAGCTAGTTGTCCTACTGCCGTCGTCAACTCATCATAGGTCAAGTTTTTATCGAGGTCAGCCCTCTCCCTAGGTGTGAGCTGGGGTAGACCGTCCAACAGTTCTGTTTGACACTGCTCATCGCAGGGCTCAGCTCCAAACAGAGATGAGTAGAAATCAACTGCACACCTCCTCATCTCCCCAGGGTCCGTAGTAGTTCTACCATCCGGCAGGGCTAGACAGGACATCTGCTTCCCTTTTGCAGCCTTCCTCTCCAGGTTAAAAAAGAAAGAACTTGGAGCATCCATGTCCTTAATGGTCATGAAACGAGCTCTGACGAGGGCTCCTTTCACTCGCTCTCCCAAAAAGGAGCTAAGCTCCAGTCTTTTTCTCTGTAGCAAAGTCTCATCCTCAGAGCTTATGTCAGGGCCCAGACCACTCTCAATGTTCTTTATTTCCATTTCTAGTTTTTTCATTGCACCCTTAGTATTACTTGTTGTGTAGGATGTATACTGTTGACAGAAGACACGGATCTGAGCTTTCCCCATCTCCCACCACATGCTCAAAGACTCAAAATCATTCTTTTTCTGGGTCCAAACCGACCAAAATGTTTTAAAATTCCGACAAAAAATTGTGTCATGAAGCAACTTTGTGTTAAAATGCCAATAACCAATCACTTTGGGCCCAGAAGAAAAATGTAGACATGCAGTGGCTAGATGGTGGTCACTGAACCCCACTGGAATAATACTGCAGCTGACCAGCTGACCTCTGAGCCCCTCTGATATATATATTCTGTCCAGTCTAGCTGCACTCACTCTTTTGTCCACCACCCTGATCCATGTGTACTGCCTTGTTGTTTCATTTTTCAATCGCCATGCATCAACTAGATCTAAATGACTAATTACATTTTTCAAGCAGACTGATGACTGTAAATGCGGCTCCTCACTCATACGGTCAACAGTAAAATCTGTTGTGCAGTTCCAGTCACCAGAAATAATTTTTTGATCCTGATTTGTGCCCAGCTCATCTTTTATTTTTTCAAAAAGAGTGATTCTCTCTGAGCCTTGATTGGGGGCATAAACATTAACAAAGCAGAACACACAGCCTTCAACTTCAGCCCTCACTACTGCAACCCTCCCCTTTACAAGCTCTTCTGTGGATAAAATGTTCACATTTAGTTTGGCAGAAAACAGAATTGCGACCCCACCACTAACATTACTGCCATGGCTTAGAAAAAAGGAGCCTTTCCAAAACAAGCCCCAGTCTACTTCATTTTCCTTATCAGTGTGAGTTTCTTGTAGAAAAAGCACATCTATTCTTTTCTGCTCTACCATTTCTGTTACTAGAGCCCTTTTGTTTCTGTCCCTCCCCCCATTCATGTTCAGAGAACCTATCCTAAGCCCCCCCATCAGAGAACAAGAATAGAGAGAAATAGAAAGCAGTAGAAACAAGCTCAAGAACGAGCTAGACACCGTGTGCTGCATGATCATCATGTCTTATTTCTTTCTGGGGACCACTGTCCTCCTTCCTGTCCGCTTAGTGGACGCTTGGGCTGCTTTTTTCAAGGAAGTTAAAAACTTCCTCAAACGAGCCCTCTTTCTTTCATCTAACAAGTCAGTTCCAACTGTTTTCCGCAACTTATTAACGCTCCTTATAAATTTTCCTTCATCAGGAAAATAATCCTGTACTTTGACAGATTTTCCAAATGTCTCATCCAAAAAATCATTTATTTCATGCAATGAGTAAAATTCATTTTTGTTTGTCGGATTGGATTCACTTTCAGTTTCACTTTCTGGCTCACTCTCATCATCTTCTTCACAGTCCAAAACCATCTCACTGTTCTGACTGTCTAACAGCGAGGTGGAGGCGGTGTCTCCTCCTCCTGTCACTGTGCTACTGGGCCTGTTGCTAGCCGCAGGCAGCCCCTCCTCTACGGAGCTGTTCTGACTGTCTGACAGCGAGGTGGAGGCGGTGTCCCCTCCTCCTGTCACTGAGTTACTAGGCGCAGGCAGCCCCTCCTCTACGGAGCTTGTAGTAGACGCACCACCGTTAACGTCAGCGTCAGCGCTAAGCGCGGTCGCTTCAACTTGTGAATCAGCCTGATCCACATTTTCAGCCTCATCTGCTGATCCTTGTATCTCCTGTTCATTCTGCTCTGGCTGATCGCTAACATGATCATGATCATTTTCGGGGGGCGGCGGCGGGGCCGCGGCTTCCTCTACTACAGCCTGTCCAACTACTGCAACCTCGGCTCTCTGTCTCTGTGGACACGCAAGCCGTTTATGACCAAACAACCCGCACTCAAAGCATTTCATGCTGCCACCACTGGCATAAATCATATAGTGACTGTTGTCATGTTTCACTTTAAAAGACACATCCAACTCCTGTGTAGGAGAGTCTAGAAACATGTATGCCTGCCTGCGGAGTGAGTGGACATGTTTCAGCTTCGCGTCCTTACAGCCGAGACTTACAGGCTTGAGAGGACTGGCAAATTTACCAAACCGTTTCAACTCCTGCTCCAGTAAATCATTTGGGATAAACGGCGGCACACCCGACACTATTACCCTCGTAGAGGGCGCGTACAGCGGGGAAACCTGCACAAAAACGTCGCGTATGTAAACACCGCTTGCTACGAGTTGGTGCACAAAACGCTCCTCTTTCACGAACACAATCACACCTTTATTCATGCGGGACGCATATTCAAGGTTGGCGTGTTCAATTAAATCGCCAACAGCCAACAAAAACTGCATGTGGCATGTTCCAACCAATCAGATTAGCTCCTCAGAACAACCTGTGGTAGGTCTATAATTGGTGCTAAGAGCAGCCATGTCGCTTGTAGTTCTTCAGTGAGATGGTCCCTCCAAACATAAACGAAGTGCACACCAGAAGAAACAAACAGCACTACGGCATGGGAAACTGACTCGCTTAGCCTTCGAGCCTCAGCTTGCAACGTACTGCAACGTGTATAGGCTATATAAGTCAGCATTAAAATGGAACACACTAATTTTGTGTGCATTTCCATGCTTCATTAACTTTCACCTTCTACAGACAGCTAGGCACTCATTAGAAGTTAGTTATGCTAATATTGAAAACCAGTAAACACATGTGCAGGCACAGCAGACAGTCCCAGGGTGTCTTTGCCCTGCGGAGCCTGTAGACGGGAGAAAGACGAGGATTGTGGGAATTCCCTCTTCCCAACCTCCAATTAATTAGGACCAACCCTGTCTGAGTGGCAGTTGGCCCTCTTGGTAAATGTGTGTGTTCCGTGTGCATGCTTCCACACAAGTATGTACCCATACGATGCATTAAAGATTGTGTGTGTGTGTGTGTGTGTGTGTGTGTGTGTGTGTGTGTGTGTGTGTGTGTGTGTGTGTGTGTGTGTGTGTGTGTGTGTGTGTGTGTGTGTGTGTGTGTGTGTGTGTGTGTTCGTTCACGCGCCCTTTTAAGAAGTGAAGTCTATGAAGTTTTACGTGTGCATATTCATGGGTGTGTTATTTTCCTTGTGCATCTGTCTCTCTGTTAGTGTCTCTGTGTGCGTGTGTGACTGTGCATGCAAGTGTGTTTGTGGGTGTCTGTGTGTGCAGCCTGCCTACATGTGTGTAAACATCTAAGATGGGTCACTGATGAATAATGTAACGGTTCACAAACTCTGCCAAGTTCAGCACCCTGCTGCTATTACAACACATGTGTGCGCGCACACGCACTCTTCTCTCTTTCTCTCTCTCTCTCTCTCTCTCTCTCTCTCTCTCTCTCTCTCTCTCTCTCTCTCTCTCTCTCTCTCTCTCTCTCTCTCTCTCGCTGACCAATCCCTCATGGCCATGTCTCCATCCATCTCCCTTCACCTCCTCTATCTGTCTTCATTTTAACTCCATGTCTCTTCTCTCCTCTATGGTACAGCAGCAGCGCCTCTCTCTCCTCATCTCAGCCTCTTCCTCCCACCTCTGACTCCAGCCTCCATATTTTATCCAGTGCCCTCACCCTATAGGCCAGGCCTAGAGCCAAGAAGATCCTATACAATGTCAAGAATTTAGCAGATATTACTTATACATACAAAATTCAGTAGTGGTAACTATAAGCAAGCGCCTTAATCCTTAATTAAGATCATTAAAGGAAGGAGGTCTGAGGATTTGCCTCCAGCACGGTTCGCCCAGCTTGGTATTGTGGCTGCTTTAGAGAAGCAATCTTTTTAAAATGAATAGTCAGTTGGATAAATATTTTGAAGTGGAACATGATGTACCTCACTCATATTGCCGGCCATTGATGTAATACGATCCATGGTCAGATAATGATGCCCTTTTGATTGCTCGCTGTTGGCTCTCTGACATAGAGAAAAGGACAATAGCTGGAAGCCTGGATGAGAGGGGCAGTGATTTGACCAATCACTGCTTACCCGCCAACTGGGATGTGAAAATAGTGTTGAATTGTTGCCTATTATGCCCAGAATATGGGACCATGTGGTTAAAAGCACCAGGCAGATTCTAAGCTCCTCTTAAGCCTTAAGGCTCTTGCTCCTGGGCGGAAATTGCCTTTAGACGTCAAGTTGGAGGCTGGTCGGGCCCTTCAGGCTACTGTGTGCATGCAAGTACCGCCCTATGAAGGCTATTTCAAAATAGATTATAACTGATTCCATCACGTCGCTCAGCGCTGGCAATTGCTATGAGTGCATCTCACGTATACAGGGCTTAAGCCCAGTTCTGTCAGTACGATGCTTTGTTTTCAAGTGGTATATGAGGTGTACGTGGTTTGATCTCTAGCTGCCCCTGGCTTTATTCCTAAGTGTCCTTGAGCAAGACAGCGTACCACTAACTGCTCTGGATGAACAGGTTGGTGCAATGCACCAATCTGTTCATATGCATGAAAGGGAATGAGTCAATGTAGTGTAGTGAGGTGAGTTCCTATACGTAATTTTTATTGTAGTTTTATGTGATTTATTTTATTTCCTAAATTTAACTTTTACATTTCACACTTTGGTGTATTTATCTTGCTGCATCAAGTCATTGTACTGTAGACAGAAGACCAGGGGTGTAGTGGAGGGGGGACGAGGTGGGACGTGGGAGGACGGCGTCCCCCCACTTCTCTCACATATCAAATATTTTTGGGGTAAAAATATGTTTTATTGATACAATTACCATTGTAAACCATCTTTCTCAATATGCTATACTTATCTGTATCTTTTTAACAGTGTGTAAGTGTGTGTTGCGCAGGTACACGCACATGCATGTGTGCATGCACGTGTCTTAAGAGGCGTCCCCGCACTTCTAACAGTCCCACTACAACACTGCAGAGGACCACACTGGAAATACTGTATTTCCATTATCCTTTGCTATCCTCGGCAGTGTTGGGCAGTAATGACTTACATTTTACATATTATGGTATATATTATTATTTTTTACCTTTTCCAGCAAACGTAGTGTAGCAATATTAATCTCCAAAATGGGTAGTATGCAATATGTTACTCCACCAAAACCCGACTTACAAACTTTGGGTAAAAGCAATCATTTAACTTCCCCTACAAATCGGGAGACCCCGTAGCTGTTCCAAAATGTGTTGAAACACCTCAGCCCCTCCATCATAGAGGGAACCATACAAGCTTCCCTCTATTATGGATTAACCAGGGCTTAGTTAGTTTACCGCCGGCTGCTAAGTTAGTTTGGTTTTGGTTGGGAGAGAGCTTGTTTCTTTTGAGACATAATGGCATGCCGCACTGTTGTTTATCAGCAGAGACCACAAATCACACAAAGGGGCTTAAAAAAATCCAATTTATTTTCTGTTCCGTTTTTTTCCCCACATCTCCTGCAGAGTTCTCAAAGAGATTAAAAGAGGTTTAGTCAGTCACACAATTATGCAAAGTAAAATGTTGGTGTAACTGCGGTCCATTTAGCAGTTGCATGTTCTGCAGCCTTTTACAGCAGAAAAACAAAAAGGCAACATTCCCACGGTATACTAATACGAGTTTAAACACAGCAAAACATGTTAAAACATTTTCAATGTGATACAAACAAGCACACGTGTCCGCAGCGCAGATACAGTTTGAATAATGTGAAAGGAGGCAATGTAGGAGGTCCGTGTATTTTACGGCCATCTGAATTCTCATTTCATTATTGACAAACAGTATTCAGTTTAGGTTCTGTGTTCTGAATACTGTTTCTCAAAAAACGGGAAATTGTTAATTAAAAATAGGAAAAAGGTTTATTTTTCTTAATACTGTTTAGAAATGTGTCCTTGAAACTTAGAAATAGGTTTTTAAAACGCCTATATGACCTAATTCCTTACTTTCTTCGGTGCGGTCGCCCTCAGAATGGTGATTTCAGTACAACCGCGCTCCTGTACTGAATTCTGTTTTTCCTCTCGCTCAGAGCGTGGAGGCGTGGCGCGGAGCTCTTGATTGACAGCTCGGTTACTGCTGCAGTTACTACAAGGAGACACACGCGGCGCTGTTGGCGCTGTTGTACTAGCAGATAATATTATGGATTAGAGTAGACCAGTGGTTTTCAACCTTTTTCATACCAGGGTCCACTATTTATTCAGAATTTGAGCCACAGAGGACCAGCATTTGATGACATTTTATCCCCACAGACCCCAAAACTAAAGATTTATTTTGCTTTTGTCCACAATTCCAGGCTGGATTTGGGGAAACCAAGCAGTCCAACATACAGATCAAAATGACCATTAATCTTCTACATTCTCTAGTTGTGTAGACTTGGGATAATTCACATGATGAATATTTTAACTCATGAGAGCCATTGAAACCAAGAGAGTCCATTTCACTTTTAAAGTGTTACATCTGGTTTACCAGCTTTCCATCATTTAGCCTGGGGACCACCTGGAACCCTCTCAGGGACCACTGGTGGTCCCCGGACCACCTGTTGAAAAACCCTGGAGTAGACAATATTATTATACATTTATCCTTTATTATATTTAGATATATATTTACACTTTAGCGCTGCCGTAATTTTAAATAAATTAGCCCGCTTTTTGGTTGCATATTAACACAGCACTGTTATTACATTCTGATTAGACATTGATGCATCCTCTGTGTCAACTCTTAAGTAATGAAAAATAAAGTAGGCTAATAGGGACAGACAGACAATGAATACTAATAATAACTAATAATAAAAATTAATAGTATTAACACCATATGACACCTGGGCCGCCAAGGTGCCATATCCGAACTAGCCATTGAAGTAAATGAATAGGAACACACACACACACACACACACACACACACACACACACACACACACACACACACACACACACAATTGAGGAGGTAATGCCTTGCTGGGGCTCATCATCAGATTGGTTTTAACATTCTATAGCCAACTTTGTGGAAGATGGTAGGCTACAGATAGTGTCTATAAAATCAAGTGTGTGTGTGTGTGTGTGTGTGTGTGTGTGTGTGTGTGTGTGTGTGTGTGTGTGTGTGTGTGTGTGTGTGTGTGTGTGTGTGTGTGTGTGTGTTTCTATTCATTTAGCCTACTTCAATGGCTAGTTCGGATATGGCACCTTGGCGGCCCAGGTGTCATATGGTGTTAATACTATTAATTTTTATTATTAGTTATTATTAGTATTCATTGTCTGTCTGTCTCTATTAGCCTACTTTATTTTTCATTAGGCTACTTAAGAGTTGACACAGAGGATGCATCAATGTCTAATCAGAATGTAATAACAGCGCTGTGTTAATATGCAACCAAAAAGCAGGCTAATTTATTTAAAATTATGGCAGCGCTAAAGGGTGTAAATATATATCTAAATATAATAAAGGATAAATGTATAATAATATTGTCTACTAATCCATAATATTATCTGCTAGTACAACAGCGCCAACAGCGCCGCGTGTGTCTCCTTGTAGTAACTGCAGCAGTAACCGAGCTGTCAATCAAGAGCTCCGCGCCACGCCTCCACGCTCTGAGCGAGAGGAAAAACAGAATTCAGTACAGGAGCGCGGTTGTACTGAAATCACCATTCTGAGGGCGACCGCACCGAAGAAAGTAAGGAATTAGGTCATATAGGCGTTTTAAAAACCTATTTCTAAGTTTCAAGGACACATTTCTAAACAGTATTAAGAAAAATAAACCTTTTTCCTATTTTTAATTAACAATTTCCCGTTTTTGAGAAACAGTATTCAGAACACAGAACCTAAACTGAATACTGTTTGTCAATAATGAAATGAGAATTCAGATGGCCGTAAAATACACGGACCGTAGGAGTAGCTATGTGCC